>WNGS01166858.1:0-21547 GCA_020271785.1 Procambarus virginalis
ACAACCACACACACCACACCACGCACGCACAACACACACAACACACCAAAAACGAAATAACACAAAAAACTAAAAAAAAAAAAAAAACAAAAAAAAAAAAAGGACAAAAAAAAAAAAAAAACAAAAAAAAAAAAAAAAACCAAACAAAAAAAAATAAACAAAAACAACAAAAAACACAGACAAACAAACAAAAAAAAAAAAAAAAAAAACAAAAACAAACAAAAAAGTATAAACACACAAATCATTAAATGACCCCAAACCTCATCAAGGTAATCCTCTGCAACCCTGGTATTAAAACCTCACACCCCCACACTCATCTTTTCACAACCCCACAACTTGGCCCCCCACACCCCCCACCAATAACTCACCCTCCCCCCTCCGCCCGCCCCCCCTCCCCTACACTATTCCGCCCCCCCCCGCCAGAAAGTAAATTGCCTGGTACCACTCACCAAGGCTTAGGGCAGTTCATCCCATATACTCACACGGAGGAGAGTTTTACAAGACAGGAGAAGTGAGCCTCCAAGCCAATGTACAGCTAAGTGCATAGAGCAAGTACAAATAAAGGAAATGAACTTGGAGAATGGGGTACTAGCGAGGAAACCCAGACATAATAGCTCCTCACAGAAACAAGGCTAACGATCAAACCAAACAAATGCAGTGGTCCCCACAAGGCAGTCGGATAATGTCATGAGGAAGAGAGGGCAAGAAGCGGAAGAGGTGGGTGGCAAGGGTGTAGCCCTGCAGGTAAGAAAAGGCACGGATTTTGAGGAGTTGGTTGATCAGGGATGTGAAGGTTTCAGTGACTCCATAATAGGGACAACTAACAACTGGAGGGCAAAAAAATTATAGTCGTAGTTATATATATCACACCACCAAATGACAGAAGATCCTAGACAGGAATAGATATGATAGAAACACATGGCCACCATTAACTAATGAGAGAGAGCAGCGTCTGTTGTTAGCAGGAATGGATCTGGTCTGCTAATCAAGTGAGACTTCAACCATGGGAATGTAGATAGGGAGAACATAGACCCGCATGGAGGACCAGGAAAGCATGGAGAGCTAAGCTGCTGAACAGCGTGCACAACACGAAACGTTCTAAGCCAGCACACCAAAAAACCAACAACCGAATGAGAGGTAATGATGAACCAGCAAGGCTTGATCTGATATTTACCCTAAATGAAAGGGATATAAGGAAGTCAAGATGGAAGCATTTTTGGGAATGAGTGTTCGCAGGGTATTGAACTTTGAGTACCTGGTAGAGCTAGAATTATCCTCCCCCCCGAAAAAACAACTGAGGAACCAAAAAGGCTTGGCCATACCGAAAGGGAAATTATGAAGCGATGAGAAGCTTCCTAAGGAAATCCCTTGGGACACAGACCTCAGAGCTAAGTCTGTGCAAGATATGATGTGATTATGTCCCACAAAAGTGTCAGGAGGCAATAAAAAAGTTTATCCCGACCCAAAAGGGAAATATTTCGAGAAGCAAAATAAGACCATGCCGCTGCGATAATAGGCGCATGTATGGAAGCAAAGACAACTCGAACCGACTAGGGCGTGCAGGAACTTCCAGAATAACAGTACGCTACCAGAGAGCAGATGTAGAGATATCAGAGACACAACCAGTGACCCAAAGAACAGGGTAGTGAACTTAAACAGGCGACGACAGGTAGACAGAGAATGACAAAGCAGGTGTGTGATTGAACACTCAACAAGAGGTTCCCAGGAGGTCTTCACAACAGACCAAGGTGAGGTCACTGTGCTAGGAGGAAAGGGAAGTAAACGACAGGCGGCCTTTGGAAGAGTTCGAAATTACGAAAAAGGAGGTCAACAGACACCTGCTGGATCTGGATGTAAAAAGGCTGTTGGTCCAGAAGGGGATCTCGCCCCCATCGGCCTTACTGACCACCAAGAGTGTTCAGAGTCACTTTGCTTGCCACTCTCATTAGTAGGTCACTGGAGACGTTAGACCTACCAGAAAAATGGAAGACGGCGCAATTGTGGTCCCAATCTACAAAAAGGGCAGAGGGGGCACTGAACTAGAGGCCAGTGTCCTGGACTTGTAGACCATGCAAGGTGATGGAGAAGATCGTGAGAAAACAACCATAGGTATACCACATATGGAGAGAATGGACTTCGTAACAAATCGCCAACAGGGGTTCAGGAAGGGCTGAAGATACTTGCTGAGCTGATGGCTTAATAGAATTCTGTGACCAGGTGACAAAGATTAAGACACAGAAGAGAGCTGGGCGGGAGCTTCAGTTTTCCTTGGATGGTCGGAAAGCCTTTTACACTGTACCCCATAAGAGGTTGGTACGTAAGCTGGAGAGACCGGCAGGATGTAGCTGGTAAGGTGCTCCAGGTGATAAGGGAGTACCTAAGCCGAATAGGAGCCAGAGAGTTACGCTCGGGAGGGGGGCTGAGGGACCTCCGCATTAGGCGTGAAGTGCACCAGTGGAGTCTCCACACGGCTCTGTACTCGGTACTATCTTGGATTTCTGCTATATATGTAAATGATCTCCTGGAGGGTATAGATCCATTTCTCTCAATGTTTGTGAAGATGTTCACAAAATATGAGAAGGATAAAGAAAGATTAGGACTGTTTGAGGGCTTCAAGAAGACCTAGAGCCACACTGAAGGAATGGTCGAACAAATGGTTGTTAAAGTTTACCCGAAGCAAATGATAAGTGTAATTTTTATTTTTTTTAAATTTTGCCCCGAGGGGCGAGTTTATTGGGCAGCGCCACTCATCTTGTGAGTGGACACACCGCCATAGCAGCATGTACAACACTCCCCAATAGGAAGAAAACCCGCTGGGTTGTTCATCCTGTCACTTGTACCCAGACACAGCTGGGACTTGCTTAACTGTCTCAAGTGAACAGCTCAACAAACAGAAGATTAACATCTATCAACCCTTAAAAGCTTACGTTATCTTGCGGGTGCAAAATGGGAAATCTTTTAAGAACAGTATCAATATTTGACAAATAGTGTTTTCCTAACTCAAACAATGTGGGGTTTATTATCTACACATATTTCTAATGTCTCTCAGGTGTTCACATTCACGTAGATAGTGGTCAAGGCGGTGTCCGTCACTCTCACCACAGATTCTGCAACTTCGCTGATCAACTGTTGTTTCCATTCCATATCTCCATGGATATTTGTATCCAAGACGGATTCTCGCTATTACTGATTCTCTCCTCGTCCTCCTCCTCTTCGCCATAATGATGGGATTGCCAGCTGCAACCATGTTGTACCATCGTACAGATTCACTGTTTGTGCTTCTATCCTCCTTTCCTCAGTTACCTTGTCACGGTGATGTTGCCTGACAATACCTCTAATTTGTAGTAGAGTCTTGGTATGAAGTATTCAATATGGTCTCCTTCAGCGCCTTCAGCAGCCAGCACATCTGCTCGTTCATTCCCACATATCCCACATGGGAGGGGATCCACAGAAACTTGATGACTCTTCCCTGATTGGTATGTACTCTCACAGCTCTCTTAATTTCAGCGACTATTGCAAGATTTTCTGCCGATTTTTACTTAGGCTTTGCAGTGCTGCTTTTGAATCGGTGCAAATCACTGCACCATTAGTGTTCCGTTCAAGAAACTTTAGCGCCATAACAATGGCAGTTAGCTCTGCTTGCGTTGAAGAGGCATAGTTCTCAATACGTGCTTTTTCTTCATTTCTGCGTTGGAAAGTATTATCCTTGATTACCGTGTATGCTGCACCACCCTGCCATTGACAGGATTAGATGACCCGTCAGTGTAGATTTGATCTAGTTCATCTCCGGCTTCCTTTAAATTTCCTCGAGATACTTGTGCCTCATTTCTTGTGGTAACATGTTGTGATTTTTTCATTGCCATTTCATTGATGATGATCTTGCATGAGTCATCCTCCCAGGGAGGTAACCTCTCTACAGGCAGGAGCTCACGGGCTTGCTCAAGCAGGTGAAACTCTTCGAGGTAGCAGACTGATCTGTGATGCCATTTTTGCTTCTCCTGTTTCCCCCTTGAAATAGCACAGAGCTCAGTTTTTTCTTAGCAATATCATTGTAATGGGGATCTCTGGCTATCCTAATTGCAAGCTTAGCATTCAGCTCCTGAATCTGCTTTTAACACTGGGAAGGGACAACTCCTCTCGTAGATTGACGTTTTGGCAGTTCTTGGAACTCCAAGAATGATTGTCATGGCTTCATTTTGAATGCTTTCAAGCCTTTTCATATCGCTTTTGGAGTAGGTGCACAGAACTGGTGCGGCATAGTCTATGACGGAGCGCACATAGGCTGTGTACATCATTTTAAGCACGGCAATAGAGGCTCCATGTCCATTCCAGGTCATAGCTTTCAGTGCCCTGAGTCGACTTTTGCATGTTCCTATGAGTTGATTGAGCTCCTCTTTCTTCCCCCTTGTTAGAGACGACAGTGACGCCAAGGTATCGATAGTGGTCAACCCATTAAGTGTTACCCACTAATTGCAGCTCTTCATTGCTCTCCGCTTGCGATGGGAGTATGCCTTCGTCTTGTTTGTGGAGAGAGTGAAACCGAGCTTAATACATTTCCTTCCAAGGAGTTCAATGGACTGTTCAATTTTTCACAAGGTGGGAGCTTGTATTGGGACATAATCTGCATATCCTACTTGTTGTGTTCCTTCCGGAAAATCAATATTTGCAATGGCGTTCATAAGAACATTGAATAGTGTAGGGCTTAAGACTCCGCCTTCGGGGGCATGAAGATAGGTGAAGGGAGCAGGAGGCCAGATACAAGGTATCATCTGGGAGAGGAAATTCTTCAGGAGTCGAGAAAGAAAAAGACTTGGGGGTTGATATCACGCCAGACCTGTCTCCTGCAGCCCATATCAAGAGGATAACATCAGCGGCATATGAAAGGCTGGCCAACATATGAACGGCATTCAGAAACTTGTGTAAAGAATCATTCAGAACTTTGTATACCACATATGTCAGGCTAATCCTGGAGTATGCAGCCCCAGCATGGAGTCCATATCTAGTCAAGGATAAGACTAAACTGGAAAAGGTTCAGAGGTTTGCCACCAGACTAGTACCCGAGCTGAGAGGTATGAACTACGAGGAGAGACTACGGGAATTAAACCTCACTTCGCTGGAAGACAGAAGAGTTAGAGGGGAACATGATCACCACTTTCAAGATTTTGAAGGGAATTGATAGGGTAGATAAAGACAGGCTATTTAACACAAGGGGCACACGCACAAGGGGACACAGGTGGAAACTGAGTGCCCAAATGAGCCACAGAGATATTAGAAAGAACTTTTTTAGTGTCAGAGTGGTTGACAAATGGAATGCATTAGAAAGTGATGTGGTGGAGGCTGACTCCATACACAGTTTCAAGAGTAGATATGATAGAGCCCAATAGGCTCAGGAATCTGTACACCTGTTGATTGACGGATGAGAGGCGGGACCAAAGAGCCAGAGCTCAACCCCCGCAAACACAACTAGGTGAGTACAACTAGGTGAGTATACACACATACACGCACACACACACACACACACACACACACACACACACACACACACATACACACACAGGGGCCAGGTAGCCTGGTGGATATCGCGCAGGACTTGTAATTCTGTGGCGCGGGTTCGATTCCCGCACCCGGCAGAAACAAATGGGCAAAGTTTCTTTCACCCTGAATGCCCCTGTTACCTAGCAGTAAATAGGTACCTGGGAGTTAGTCAGCTGTCACGGGCTGCTTCCTGGGGTGTGTGTGTGTGTGTGGTGTGGGGAAAAAAAAAAAAAAAAGTAGTTAAGTGTAGTTAGTAAACAGTTGATTGACAGTTGAGAGGCGGGCCGAAAGAGCAAAGCTCAACCCCCGTAAAATACAACTAAGTGAATACACACACACGCGCGCGCGCGAAAAAGGGGACACAGGTGGAAACTAAGTACCCAAATGAACCGCAGGGACGTTAGAAATAACTTTTTCAGAGTCAGAGTAGTTAACAGGTGGAATGCATTAGGCAGTGATGTAGTGGAGGCTGACTCCATACACAGTTTCAAATGTAGAAATGTAAGAGCCCAGTAAGCTCAGGAATCTGTACATCAGTTGATTGACATTTGAGAGGTGGGACCTAAGAGCCAGAGCTCAACCCCCGCAAGCACAATTAGGTGAGTATACAGGAAGCAGCCCGTAACAGCTGTCTCCAAGGTACCTTTATACTGCTCGGTGAACAGGCTCATCAGGGTGAAAGAAACTCTACCCATCTTTTTCCGCATCTCCATGAATTGATCCCTGGATACTAGGATTTCGAATCCAGAGTGGTGTTCACTCGGCCACTAGGCCCCTAAAGGAACCTGGTTCACCTGTATCACACCTGTGTCACACTCGGTGACACAAGTGAGTATCAAAGGGGTGCCATGGTGACCTCTTTCAGCAGTTGTGCCACACTCTGTAACACAAGTGACTGTATCAGTGGGTGCACTGGTAACCACCCTCAATATGTGCGCCACACTACACCAGTTGTGTGCCATTTGTCCACCAATCAATTGACAGTTGAGAGGCGGGACCAAAGAGCCGAAACTCTAACCCCACAAGCTCAACTAGGTGAGTACACCTAGGTGACTACTCTCTATAACACAGGTGAGTGTATTTAGTGATTGTGTCATGGTGACTTCCCTCGACATGTGTCACACTCTGCAACACATTTGAATGTATCAGTGTACTCACTAAGGTTGTACTCACCTAGTTGTTTTCGCGGGATTGAGCTCTGGCTTTTTGGTCCCGCTTCTCAACTGTTAATCAACTGATGTACAGGTTCCTAAGCCTACTGGGTTCTATCAAATCTACATTTGAAACTGTGTATGGAGTCTGCCTCCACCACATCACTGCCTAATGCCTTCCATTTTTTAACTACTCTGACACTGAAATAATCTTTCTAATGTCTCTATGGCTCATCTGGGTACTAGGTTTCCACCTGTGTCCCCTTGTTGATGTTCCACCCGTTTTAGAGTTTGTCTTTGTCCTCCATGTCAATTTCCTTCAAAATTTTGTGGGTGGTTATCATGTCTCTCCTTACTCTTCTGTTTTCCAGGGATGTGATGTTCAGCTCCCTTAGCTGAACTTCACATCCTCGTAGCTCATACCTTTCAGTTCCAGAACTAATCTGGTGGCATACCTCTGAATCTTCTCTAACTTTATATTGTTTAACTAGGTACGGACTCCAGGGTGGAGCTGCATACTCCAGGATTGGTCTTACACAAGTGGTAACTAAGGTCCTGAACGTTTCCTTACAAGTTTCTACGACAGTTCTTATGTTGGACAGTCCAGCATATGCCGCTGATGATATCCTTTTTATGTGTGGGCCTCTAGGGACCGGTTCGGTGTGATATCAACCCACTGATTTTTCTTTTAATTTGACTCAGGCAGGATATCACCTACCATATGGTACATTGTGTTCAGCCTTCTGCTCCCTTCGCCTAAGTTCTTTACTTTTCATTTTCCTGTGTTGAACTTTAGTAGCCATTTTCTAGACCATTCTACCAGTGTGTCCAGGTCGTCCTGTAGTCTCTGTCTATCTTCATCTATCTTGATTCTTCTCATAATTTTTGCATCATCAACAAACATTGAGTGGAATGAGTCTATATCGTCTGGAAGGTCGTTTACATATATTAGAAACGGAATAGGTCCACGTACAGAGCCCTGTGGAACCCTGCTGGTGATATCTCGCCGCTGCAATGTCTTCCCCCTCCGTTGCTCGCTGTTAACTGTTGCTTAGATACTCCCTTATCCACTGACGCACCTTACCTTTTACTCCTGCCTGGTGATCCAACTTTTGTAACAGCATTTTGTGAGTTACTGTGTCAAAGCTTTCTGACAGTCCAAGAAAATGTAGTCTTCCCACGCTTCTCTTTCTTGCCTTATTTGTGTTGCTTGGTCATAGAATTCTATTAAACCTTTGAGGCACGATTTACCATCTCTGAACCCATGCTGGAGGTGTGATACAAAGCTATTTCCCTCCAGATGCTCTACGAGCCTTTTCCTCACGATCTTCTCCATCACCTTGTATGGTATACAAGTTAAGGAAACTGGCCTGTAGTTCCACTGGCCGACGTACCTTCCACTACTGTACACGTCTGTGATGAATTTACCTGACGTACTTTCCACTACAGTACACGTCCGTGATAAATTTACCCGACGTACCTTCAACTACATCAGTGGTTCCCTTAACTGTTTGGATTTCACGGCAGTATTTTTTAATATTAAAAAAATGTCAGCAGCCCTCTGGCACACTTTCATAGTTGAATAAAAATCCTTAAACACCACGCTAATTCTTGATGATTTAGATATACAATATACAAATAAACAACATGTATATTGCGTGACTCACCAGAAAACATTTCGTGACCTCCCTGGGACTGCGACCACTGGTTAGGAACCACTGAACTAGAACATGAAGAAATGCTGCTCTTCCTGTATTTTTCTCAACAGTGAATCATAAACCTAAGGTTTTTTGAAGCTTGCTATGAAACCTATCTAATATGTTATCGTCATCAACACATACGAATATGTCGTCGACATAGCTACAGTACATTTAGTACTTAACCTATACATATGAATATTTACGACTCTACATGCGATATAAATGCCTGGGCGATCCAGAAACCCAATGAGGATCTCATCACATAGCCACGCCGTCAACCTGCAAACAGGGCCATTTTTTATCCATTTTGATCTTTTTCTTCCAATTCGGCCCCCCGCGCCCACAGTGCCACATGCCAGGGAAATCTAGCTACTCCCATTTCTTTTTTTCAAAACTACTCAACAGGTTTTTACAGTTTGATCTGCTAGAGCCAAACCTTTAAAAGGTTGTCAGAAATCAACACAAACTTGCAAGATAATATTAATGTCTGCTGAATTACTGCAAGTACATGGGGAGTTTGTAACATCTGTTGATGTAGATATGACTAAATGTAAACCCTGTCAGCGGAACTATTAGCATACTTTGCGTCGTTATATAATGGAATGTAAAAAAATCGCGGAATTCAGAGATAACACCATCAATGGAGCCCAAGAAATGTTTGAGCACTTCATTCATAATGATGTACTACCAGGAATCTTAGCGAAGTATCCAAAATTTGCTTATTGTATGTAATACGGCCCAGTTGGGCGGGTGTGGAGCAAGACTAGTAACTGTGTGACTCACTATAGATGTAAAATGCCTTGTATAGAGACTTGTGAGACTCTTTTTACTGAGATTTCATGTGGCAGGTTCTTGATGACCTCCATGGCAGTGACCATTTCCCCATCCTTGTTACCTTTTTCTCTTTTCCACCTCTCTCTCTCTTCCGTAGGTGCAATTTGCTAAGGCAGACTGGAACCTATTTACCCTCAGTGCTGCTCTCCTTCCCTAGGTGGCAATTTGCTAAGGAAGACTGGAACCTATTTACCCTCAGTGCTGCTCTCTCTGACCTCTCCCTTGCTCTCTCATCCTTTTTCATGACACCGTCTTCGACGCTGCCCTCCGCTCTATTCCTTGCTCTTCCTCTCGGGGTCCGCGGAAGTGCGTTCCCTGGTGGAATGCAGACTGTGCTCGGGCTGTCCGCTGTAAGGGTGCAGCCTGGAAGAGACACCATTGCCGGCAGACGACCGATTCTTTTCTTTTATTTCGGAAGGCGAGTGTGGTGGCCCATAGGGCCATTCGTACGGACAAACGTCACTGTTGGGCGTCTTATGTCTCACCATTACGTCTGACACTCCTCTGCTGCAGATCTGGAAGCGTATCCGCAAAATAGCGGGTAAGTTCGTTCCTGATGTCTCACCAGTCCTTCACCTCCGTGGTACTCTTGTGGTGGACCCGTTGTGGGTTGCTACCGAACTGGGTTCCCACTTTTCTTCTGTTATCTCTGGTTTTCATCTTCCCCAATCTTTCCTTCTTCGTAAACCTGTCCTTGAATCTCGTCCTTTAGATTTCTACACTCATCTTCGACTTCCCTATAACGATCCCTTCTCTCTTTCTGAACTTTGGTTTGCCCTGGCCCTCTGTGGTTCTACGTTGGCGGGCTCTGATGGCAGTCATTATGAGATGCTTCGCCATCTCCCTCCGTGACGTCTCGGTATTTATTGAGTCTGTACAATCGGATCTGGGAGTCGTCGTCAGTCCCTTAGGACTGGCTCGATGCCGTTGTCCTCCCTGTTCGCAAACCAGGGTCTCTGGGAACACCCCCTAAGGACTTTGGCCCTATTGCCATCACAAGTTGCCAGCAAACTCTTCGAACGTATGGTTAACGTTCGTCTGATGTGGTTCTTAGAACACCATCAGCACCTCTCCTCTTCTCGATTTGGTTTCCGCAAGTGCCGCAGCACAACAGATGTACTGGTGAACTGGGAGATCTATATTCGTACTGCTTTTGCTGCGAAGACCTCCGTTGTTGCCGTCCTTTTTGACTTGGAAAAGGCTTACAACACCACATGGTGATATCATATTCTATCCCAGTTTCATTCTTTTGGCCTTCGTGGTCATCCCCCTCTCTTTCTCCACAGCTTTCTCTCTCGTCGTTCCTTTCGGGTGAGGCTTGATACCACTTTCTCTGCCTCTTTTCAGCAATACGAAGGTGTGCCCTAGGGTAGTGTTCAGAGCACTACTCTTTTTCTGGTTGCCTGCAATGGTCGTCTTTACTCTCTTCCTTCAGGCGTCTTCTCCACTCTTTATGTCGACGATCTTACCTTTTGCTGTCTGGGTAAGAATTCGCCTCTCCTTCAACGCCAGCTTCAACTTGCGATTGATGCCGTGTCGTCTTAGGCCGCCGATGATGGCTTCAGGTTCTCTACATCTAAAACTTGTACTATGACTTTTACTCGGAAACGTGTCGTTCTTCATCCTTCTTTGTCGCTTTATGGACACCCCATTGTGTACAGGGATTCCGCTAAGCTTTTGGGGTTGATTTTTGACACTCATTTGTCATGGTCGCCCCATATCTCTTACTTCCGTGTTGAATGCTCTAAGGCCCTTACCCTCCTTCGGGTATTCTCCCATACTTCTTGGGGAGCAGATAGGCGCACTCTACTCCCTTTACATTTCTCTCTCGTCCTGCTAGGCTTGATTATGTTTGCCCTGCTTATTCGTTAGCTTCTCCTTCAACTCTTCGCCGTCTTAATGCTTTGCACCATACTTTGTTGCGCCTCAGTCCTGGTGCCTTTCATTCGACTCCCGTCCTCAGCTTGTATATTGACACTGGCTTCCTATCTCTCCAAGAATGCCTTGATCGCTACTGTCTTCGCTATCTTGCACGGTCCATGCAACATCCTTCCTCTCGCCTCTGCCGTGCTTTAACTTTTACCCCTCCTGCGGTTCCTGTTCCTCTTCACCACCTCCCTCTTTCTGTCCGGTTATCTCGCTTCCAAGATTCTCTTTCACTTCGTATTTCTAATATTTTTACTCGTGTTGTTCCTTCTTTGCCCTCGTGGAGAGTCCCCTTTCCACAGTTTTGTACATCCTTAACCCGCATCAGTAAAGCTTTACCCCCCCTATGGTTCTAAAATGCCTTTTCCTTGAGCACTTTTCTTCTCACTCCCGCTCCGTTTCCGTCTTCACCGATGGGTCTAAATCTGCGGACAGTGTACGCTACTCTGTTGTTTTTTCCTGATTGCATTTATATGTGTCGCTTACCTCTGGAGACTAGCATCTTCACAGCGGAACTTTATGCTATTCTCTATACTCTTTGTCTCCTGCTTTATTGTTGTCAATCTTCCTTTGTAGTTGTTGTCGAATCTCGGACCGTCCCCCGCGTTCGCTTGTCCCTCGATAGTATTCTTGGTGACTCGGATACTTTTGAAATCGTTCGCCTTATGCATTACTGTTCTCGTATTGGCATCCTCGGTGATATTTACCGCCCTCTGATCATCCCGCACATTTGATGGTTCTACATAGCCTTCCCGGTTTGGTGCCTTCCTTTGATAATTACTTACTTACTTGTGAGACTCTTGTTAAATCACTTATGATATAAAAGATTATTGATATGTATTTGTTTACACGGATGTATATATATATCTATATAGATAAAAACGGTAAATGTTCGTTTGTTCAAAATCGCTAATCTCCAAAAGCTCTTCACCGATCGCTTTGAAATTTTCACACAACATTCCATTCACATCCAAGCGGGCTTTTACATACATATTATATAGATGTCAAGTCTGTGACTGGAAAAAAACAATTTTTTTTAACTGTGTTTTTCATGTGTTTTTCATGTGAGGAAAATCTTCGAAACCTCTTTATCGAATGTTTCGAAATTTTGACACAACGTTGCATTTGAATAGGCGAGTGTTCTTATATATCTACTTTATACATGCCTCACCTGTGACAGGAAAAAAATGATTTTTTTAAGACAGTGCCATTTATTTGATGTAAGAGCAACACACCCTATAATCTCCAAAAGTTCTTCACTGATTGCATTGAAATTTTGACACAACGTTACATTCGAATATGTGCATGATTTATATACCTACTACATAGATGCCACACCTGTGACAGGTAAAATCATGAATTTTTTAAAAAACAGCACCATCTGTTGTACATAATAGTAACACATGCTATACTAAATATGTTACGATTCAATTTCAATGTTTCCGATTGCATTAATAAATTGAATTTTCATAAATTTTGATTTATTTTCATTTTGATTTAGTTATTTTGTGTGACATTGTGTTGTAATTAAATGTGTTGTCTACCATGCTGCTCATTTCGTAAGTATAAGTATAGATACCACACTTGTAACAGGCAAAAACATTTTTTTTTAAGAAACAGCAAAATCTGTTGCATGTAAGATCAACAACCCTCATATATGTTACGATTCCAATTGTAATGTTTCCGATTTCATTGATAAATTGAATTTTCATAGAATTTGATTCATTTTCATAGATATTGATTCATTTTCATTTTGATTTAATTATTTTGTGTGACATTGCATTGGAATTGAGCTGTATTGTTTACGACACACCATTTCGTGAGTATAGTTTAATTTTCTATTTTTTCATTGTTTTTCATTTCGTTTTTTAACTGTTCTTCTTATTTTTCAATGATGGGAACATCAGGGGCGAGATTCACGAAGCAGTTAAGCAAGTACTTACGAACGTGTACATCTTGCATCAATTTTTGACAGCTTTGGTTACATTCAATAAACAGTTTACAAGCATGAAATCTTCCCAATCAACTGTTTTTATTGTTATAAACAGTTGTTAGTGTTTCGGAGATCATTAACTGTTTAATAATTGTAAACAAAGCCGCCAAAAATTGAAAAAATATGGACAAGTTCGCAAGTACTTGCTTAACTGCTTCGTGAATCTGGCCCCAGATCATTGGATATTCCAAATTTTCTGATGGGAATATCAGATCCTTTGGGAATGCATCGGACGAGGGAGTTGGGAATGGTAGGGAAGACAAGGGGACGGGATTGGGGGATTATGGGTAAGACGATCAGACAGGGGAGGGGGTAATCGTGGGGAGGACGAGGAGACGGGGGAGTTGGAGATGGTGGGGACGAGGGGATGGGGGAATGGAGAATGGTGTGAGGACAAGGGTTGGAGGGCAGAATGTTACGGAAGACGAGGGGATAGGGGAGTGGGAGATGGTGGGGAGTACAAGGGGACGGTACAGTGGAGAATGGTGAGGAGGACGAGGGGACGGTGGAGTGCGGGATGGTGGGGAGGAGAAGGGAACTGTGGTATCTGTATATAGCTGAGATAGTCTTGGTAGTAAGGTTGATGTAAAGTCATTCCTGGTTACTGACTTTAATACTTATAAACGATTACATGACTAGAGCTCCCAAGCTTGGCAGGCGTCCTGTGCTTTGTTTACCTCCTCTCTCTAGTGGCGTCCAGCCGCCGCACATAGAAAACGGATGGTACCATTTTCTGTGAACATGACATCCCTCCTTTTCTTTAAAAAGAATGAATACAGGATGTCTACCATGCTTGTAGCACAAAGCAAAGTTATTGACACAAAGTAAGTTATTAACATATCAAGAGATATTGCATACATTTAACATTAATTAAACACACAAAGAATTTAAACAACTTTACCACAAAGGATTTCAATGTTAAAAATACATATGCAATGTTAAACAAACATGAAAGAAACTGTAATACAAAGTTACAAAATATTGAATGAGAGATCTGCATTATTCAAACAATATTAAATTTAGTTTAGCATAACAAGTAAATACTTTGCATTACATAGGAACACAATTAATCATCATATCGTGTAGGGCGTTTAACATGACGTTTTGGACGAGAGTCCTTAAGTACAAGAATATCCCTCGATGAATTGTTTATCGAGTTATAACTCATTTTTTCTTTTTCTTTTGCACGACTTTGCACTTCATCATTTTCTACACTATTTGGAATCACTTTGAAATAAGCCATATTACGTGTTATACTATGATCTCTATTACTCGCTGTTACCATAGTTCCTTTTACACTAATCACTTTATATGGTTTTGTATCATACGGCATATCTAGCTTTCCCTCTTTTTTCTTTTTAACGAGAACAGTATCTCCAACCTTTATGAATTGTTCCTTTGCACGTTGATCATGAGCAATTTTCATTTTGCCCTTGGCTAGTGCATCCTTCTGAGCGAGACGTTTATCCGTTACCTTGGCTGGCATGACAGGTAGTGCGATTCTCATAGGACGTCCAAATAAAAGTTCGCCAGGCGACTTGCCCAGTGTTCCATGCGGTGTTGCACGGTAGTTCCTGAGAAAAGCATACATAGCTTGTTTCCAGGATCGTCCTTCGGCATGAGCACAGCGTACAGCTTTCATGAGAGGTTGCATGAATCTCTCTACTTCTCCATTTGCTTGAGGATGTAGTGGCATCACACGGCGGTGTTTGAATCCAATATGCTCAGCAAAGTTGACAAAGTCTTGTCCATTAAATGGCGGTCCATTGTCCGTCTTGACAACTTCAGGAATGCCAAAGTTTGAAAAGATCTTGTCGAGTTTCGGGATGACAGCCTTTGCAGATGTGGAAGTGATGATTTCTACTTCTGGATAACGTGAGTGATCATCAATGACTACCATCAAGTACTCTCCAGTTGGTAGCGGTCCACAGAAGTCCATCGATACTTCCATCCATGGTGCAGCAGGTAGTGGTGAAGGTTGTAGAGGTGTTGGTCTTGAAGTATCCACTGCAGCTTGGCAAGGGACACAGGCATCATGCATGTCCTTAGCTTGACGATCAATGCCAGGAAACCACACCTTTTCTCGTAGCAGCTGTTTGGTCCTTACAAGACCTTGGTGTCCTTGATGTGCAAGCTTCAGAGCACGTTGCTGGAGAACAGCTGGAATGACGATACGAGTACCTCGCAGCACGGTGTCGCGTTGTTGCGTAACACTTAATTCTGTCTGGATGCGTTCAAGTGCTTTGAATGCATCTTGGTCAACTCCTGAGGGTGGGATGCGTGGAAACTTTTTCTTAGTCAATGCATCCACTGTTGCTTGCAGAGTTGGGTCCTCTAGGGTTGCAGTACGTATTTCATCAAGAGTGAGAGCCTTAGGGACTGCATCACAGGTTACAGAGTGTACATATTCCTCGGCAACTTGCTGATGCTTGGTGATGGTGAAACTGTTGGCAGGATGTCGACTGATGTAATCAGCGGGATTGCCTGCACCTGGCTTGTATTTCACCGTAAAGTTGTATGGTTGCAGACGAAGAGCCCATCTCTCAATGCGAGCTGGTGGTTTGGACTTTGGATTATTGAAGATGGTCTCCAACGGTTTGTGGTCAGTGACTATCGTGGTAAAGGGTGCACCAAGCAGATACACATTGAAGTGTTCACAGCCCCATACAAGAGCAAGAGCTTCCTTCTCTGTCTGACTGTATCGTTGCTCAACATCTGTGAGAGAACGGCTGGCGTAGGCAATTACTACTCTTGAATCTGGTTGACCAGGTTTGTGTTGGGCTAACACAGCACCTAAACCAACAGGACTAGCATCCACCGTTAACTCAGTGTCCATTGATGGATCAAAGTATGCAGCAGTCGCATTTTCTACTAGTGCATCTTTCACAGCATCAAATGCATTTTGCTCGACATCGCTCCAGTACCATGATGCATTTTTCTTCAGGAGCTCACGTAGAGGCTTCGTAATGGTAGCAAAATCTGGAATGAAGCGAGAACAGTAGTTTGCCATTCCCAGAAAACTATGTACTTCAGTGGATGTTGAAGGAGGTGCAGCATTCTTGATATCTGCAACTTTCTTAGGATCTGGAGACAGACCTTTGTCACTAAGTACATGTCCAAAGAATTCAATTTTATGTTGATTGAACTCACACTTTGCTCGGCTTAGCGTCAAATTCTTTTCTCGTAAGCGTTGCAATGTTGCACGAAGAGCTTTGTCGTGTTCAGCTTGGGTACGGCCATAAACAATGATGTCATCAGACATGTTGTCAGCATTAGGTATATCTTGCAATACCTGGCTGATGATGTGCTGGAATACTTCAGCAGCACTGTTAATACCAAAACTCAGGCGCTTGTACCTATACAGACCTCGATGTGTCGTAAACGTTGTGATGAATCGACTCTCATCATCAAGTTCAAGCTGATGATAGCCCTTGTTTAAATCTAACTTGCTGAATACAGTTGCACCATTCAAGCGGTATATCATATCATCTACAGTGGGTGTAGGATGGCGTTCACGCATTATTGCCTTGTTGGGAACACGCATGTCTACACAAATGCGTATCTCATCTGGATTCTTCGGCTTTGGTGGAGTGACAATTGGGCTTACCCATGGTGTTGGGCCTGTTACCGGTTCAATGATATCTAGTTCTATCAGCCTATCCAGTTCGGCATCGACTTTCTTGCGAGTATGGAATGGTTGTCGGCGATGTGGTTGGGCAACTGGAATTACATCTGGGTTGATATGCAGATGTACCTTGCTATCAGTATAACAACCTATGGATTTAAACCGATCAGAAAATTCAGCAACAATAGCATCAACATTGTTTGCAGATTCCACTGCTACAGCATTAGAAAGCTGAAGTAGCCCCAATTTGGTTGAAGTCTTGTAACTGAGTAAAGACTCCTTTGCATTCCTAACAACATGGAATGTAGTAATGAGCATTGCATTCTTTGACTTAATCTCTGCAGTGAAAGTTCCAATCACTGGTAAGGCTACCTTTGAAGCATAGGCAGTGGCTTTGCCATTATAGTTTTCAAGCTTTGGGAACTGTTTTTTAAATTTTTCATAGTGGCACTCAGCAATGGTGTCAATGTTTGATCCAGTGTCAATGAGAATTTTGAGACAAATGCCAGCAATGTATACTATAGTCTCTGGGTTGTTTGGAAGATCATTCCATTTTGTGATTGATTGTACTCCATAAATATAATCACATTCACTGTCATCTGAGACTGGTTGTAATGAAATGTTGTCTTGTATATTATTAACATTCTTGATTTGAGGTGCAATATTGTGTTTGCCACCTCGACTCCTATGACTTGATCCTCGTACATTGCTTTTATTTATTGATTGTGGTTTCTTTAGTGCGGAACGACACATAGCACCAAAATGACCTAGTTTTCTACACTCATAGCACTTCTTACCTTGTGCAGGACAACATTATCTTGGTGTGGGTAGTCTCCTCCACAATTGTAACATTTATTATTGACAACCTCTGATGTGAGTCGTTGTGACTGCTTGAGTCTTGTTCCATGACTCCAGTTGTGATGTGGTTCTCGGCTCAATTTAATGTTAGGTTTGGCATGATATCTTCTATGATCATGGTGTACTCCCCTGAACCTTACATACTTCTGACTGTTAGTAACAGTGGCAGACCGTTGTTGGCACTGCACTCCATGGCACGAGCATCACGTGCAGCATCTTCCATTCGACGAGCCAATCCAGTATCTTGTTAAGAGAACTTTCATCATCAACAAGTTCTAGGNACGTGGCAACAAGAAACGTTCTAAGCCAGCACATCAAGGAACCAACAGAATGAGAGGAGAAGATGAACCAGCAATGCTTGATCTGATATTTACCCTAAAGAGTGGGATATAAGGGAAGTCAAGATGGAAGCATTTTGGGAATGAGTGTTCGCAGTGTATTGAACTTGAGTACCTGGTAGAGCTAGGAATTATCCCCCACCCCACGAAAAAAAACTAGGAAACAAAGGCTGGCATACCGAAAGGGAAATTATGAAGAGATGAGAAGCTTCCTAAGGAAATTACCTTGGGACACAGACCTCAGAGCTAAGTCTGTGCAAGATATGATGGATTATGTCACCAAAAGTGTCAGGAGACAGTAAGATATACATCCCGACCCCAAAGGAAAAATCCGAGAAGCAAATAAGAATCCATGGTATAATAGGGCATGTATGGAAGCAAAGAAACTGAACAACAGGGCGTGGAGGAACTTCCAGAATAACAGAGTACCAGAGAGCAGAGAGAGATATCAGAGAACAACAGTGAAAGAACAGGTAGTGAAACTTAAAACAGGCGAGGACAGGTATACAGAGAATGACAAAGAGGTGTGTGATGAACTCAACAAGAGGTTCCAGGAGGTCTTCACAACAGAACAAGGTGAGGTCACTGTGCTAGGAGAAAGGGAAGTAAACCAGGCGGCCTTGGAAGAGTTCGAAATTACGAGAGAGGAGGTCAAGAGACACCTGCTGGATCTGGATGTTAGAAAGGCTGTTGGTACAGACGGGATCTCGCCATGGTTACTGAAAGAGTGTGCAGAGGCACTTTGCTTGCCACTCTCCATAGCATATAGTAGGTCACTGGAGACGTTAGACCTACCAGAAAAATGGAAGACGGCGAATGTGGTCCCAATATACAAAAAGGGCAAGAGGCACTGAACTACAGGCCAGTGTCCTTGACTTGTATACCATGCAAGGTGATGGAGAAGATCGTGAGAAAAAACCTGGTAGCACATCTGGAGAGAAGGGACTTCGTGACAAATCGCCAACATGGGTTCAGGGAGGGTAAATCTTGCCTGACTGGCTTAATAGAATTCTGTGACCAGGTGACAAAGATTAAGCAAGAAAGAGAGGTCTGGGCGGATTTCATTTTCTTGGATTGTCGGAAAGCCTTTGACACAGTACCGGATAAAAGGCTGGTACATAAGCTGGAGAGACAGGCAGGTGTAGCTGGTAAGGTGCTCCAGTCGATAAGGGAGTACCTAAGCAATAGGAAGCAGAGAGTTACGGTGAGGGGTGAGACCTCCGATTGGCGTGAAGTCACCAGTGGAGTCCCACAGGGCTCTGTACTCGGTCCTATCTTGTTTCTGATATATGTAAATGATCTCCTGGAGGGTATAGATTCATTTCTCTCAATGTTTGCTGAAGATTCCAAAATTATGAGAAGGATAAAGAAAGATTAGGACTGTTTGAGGCTTCAAGAAGACCTAGACACACTGAAGGAATGGTCGAACAAATGGTTGTTAAAGTGTAACCGAAGCAAATGTAATTTTTTATTTTTTTTTAAATTTTGCCCCGAGGGGCGAGTTTATTGGGCAGCGCCACTCATCTTGTGAGTGGACACACCGCCATAGCAGCATGTACATCACTCCCCAATAGGAAGAAAACCCGCTGGGTTGTTCATCCTGTCACTTGTACCCAGACACAGCTGGGACTTGCTTAACTGTCTCAAGTGAACAGCTCAACAAACAAGAAGATTAACATCTATCAACCCTTAAAAGCTTACGTTATCTTGCGGGTGCAAAGTGGGGAAATCTTTTAAGAACAGTATCAATATTTGACAAATAGTGTTTTCCTAACTCAAACAATGTGGGGTTTATTATTCTACACATATTCCTAATGTCTCTCAGGTGTTCACATTCACGTAGACAGTGGTCAAGGCAGTGTCCGTCACTCTCACCACAGATTCTGCAACTTCGCTGATCAACTGCTGTTTCC
Source organism: Procambarus virginalis (assembly GCA_020271785.1). Classification (NCBI taxonomy): domain Eukaryota; kingdom Metazoa; phylum Arthropoda; class Malacostraca; order Decapoda; family Cambaridae; genus Procambarus; species Procambarus virginalis. Next base: position 19,874 of record WNGS01166858.1, read on the forward strand.
ATTCCATATCTCCATGGATATTTGTATCCAAGACGGATTCTCGCTATTACTGATTCTATCCCTCGTCCATCTCCTCTTCGGCCATAATGATTGGGATTGCCAGCTGCAACCATGTTGTACCATCGTACAGATTCACTGGTTTGTGCTTCTATCCTTCTTTCCTCAGTTACCTTGTCACAGTGATGTTGCCTGACAATACCTCTAATTTGTAGTAGAGTCTTGGGTATGAAGTATTCAATATGGTCTCCTTCAGCGCCTTCAGCAGCCAGCACATCTGCTCGTTCATTTCCACATATCCCAACATGGGAGGGGATCCACAGAAACTTGATGACTCTTCCCTGATTGGTATGTACTCTCACAGCTCTCTTAATTTCAACGACTATTGCAAGATTTTCTGCCCGATTTTTACTTAGGCTTTGCAGTGCTGCTTTTGAATCGGTGCAAATCACTGCACCATTAGTGTTCCGTTCAAGAAACTTTAGCGCCATAACAATGGCAGTTAGCTCTGCTTGCGTTGAAGAGGCATAGTTCTCAATACGTGCTTTTTCTTCATTTCTGCATTGGAAAGTATTATCATTGATTACCGTGTACGCTGCACCAGCCCTGCCATTGACAGGATTAGATGACCCGTCAGTGTAGATTTGATCTAGTTCATCTCCGGCTTCCTTATAAATTTCCTCGAGATACTTGTGCCTCATTTCTTGTGGTAACATGTTGGATTTTTTCATTGCCATTTCATTGATGATGATCTTGCATGAGTCATCCTCCCAGGGAGGTAACCTCTCTACAGGCAGGAGCTCACGGGCTTGCTCAAGCAGGTGAAACTCTTCGAGGTAGCAGACTGATCTATGATGCCATTTTTTGCTTCTCCTGTTTCCCCTTGAAAATAGCACAGAGCTCAGTTTTTCTTAGCAATATCATTGTAATGGGGATCTCTGGCTATCCTAATTGCAAGCTTAGCATTCAGCTCCCGAGTTCTGCTTTTAACACTGGGAAGGGACAACTCTTCTTGTAGATTTGACGTTTTGGCAGTTCTTGGAACTCCAAGAATGATTGTCATGGCTTCATTTTGAATGCTTTCAAGCCTTTTCATATCGCTTTTGGAGCAGGTGCACAGAACTGGTGCGGCATAGTCTATGACGGAGCGCACATAGGCTGTGTGCATCATTTTAAGCACGGCAATAGAGGCTCCATGTCCATTCCAGGTCATAGCTTCCAGTGCCCTGATTCGACTTTTGCATGTTCCTATGAGTTGATTGAGCTCCTCTTTCTCCCCCTTCTTAGAGACGATAGTGACGCCAAGGTATCGATAGTGGTCAACCCAATTAAGTGTTACGCCACTAATTTGCAGCTCTTCATTTGCTCTCCGCTTGCGATGGGAGTATGCCTTCGTCTTGTTTGTGGAGAGAGTGAAACCGAGCTTAATACATTTCCTTCCAAGGAGTTCAATGGACTGTTCATTTTTTCACAAGGTGGGAGCTTGTATTGGACATAATCTGCATATCCTACTTGTTGTGTTCCTTCCGGAAAATCAATATTTGCAATGGCGTTCATAAGAACATTGAATAGTGTAGGGCTTAAGACTCCGCCTTCGGGGGCATGAAGATAGGTGAAGGGAGCAGGAGGCCAGATCAAGGTATCATCTGGGAGAGGAAATTCTTCAGGAGTCGAGAA
>WNGS01166859.1:0-16737 GCA_020271785.1 Procambarus virginalis
GCTGCTGCTGCTATTTTAAGTTAAGCCATTAAAAGTGGCGAGGCTGCAGTGAGCGTTAATTAAGGAAGGGCGCTGGCCCCTCCAGCGGGGCTTGGCTGCTCCTTATTGCTTACAAGTTACCAAAACATCTGATCATTATGTGAAGAAAGTACCAATCTGGCAAACTTTATAATTAAACTTAAGATACAGAGATACATCACCTTATAAGTACAGCTTTCCCTTAATGAACTCAGCCCTGTACTGATTTTTAATCCGTTAATTATAATTTGTATTCTCCGTAAAGTTAATATTCTGTAGTAATTTGTTATTAAATTCTTAGTTAAGATTTTGGCGTGACATTTATTTTAAATATAATAGCGTATAAAAAGTTAAGTATTAATTGTATCTTAAAATTAATGCGCACTTTATTTCCAAACTACAATATTGCTGGAGTTCCAAACGAAATTGAGTAGTGGGATGATAGTCTCCGGCAGGATGTTCCTGCCTGTTTAACTGTCTTGTGGACAGTTCACAAACTGGTTCGGAAGAGGTGTAGTTTGACGTGTTCGGAACCAACCCGTCCTCCTAAGCTCACAGTTTGATGTATACGCCACATAAGGACAAAAATCGTAGTACTAGAAAATGTTAGCGGCACGCCATGTTGACGTACTGAACCGTTTTCTGTTTTGGGTCCTCTGGTAAGTTTGGGCAGGGCACTTTAGTGTGACACTTCCTTCACGTTGACGTTCATTAATGGCTAATGAACATTAAGGTCACTCATCTTCTTAAATTGGTAAAGACCTCTAGTAATTAGTTTACCTTCCTATATATATATATATATATATATATATATATATATATATATATATATATATATATATATATATATATATATATATATATGTATGTGATCCATGTATTATAGAATTATGGAGGAATGCATCTACGCCTTACTTAAAAGAGTAAATCAAAGATCCTTAGAGATTTGCTAACTTTTCCCACATCAACAGTGGAAAAGACGCCTGTTGGTCATTCACATTATTAAGGCCGTCAGTGTCCGAGGCACACAAGACCACGACATGCTCTCTTGTACTTCACTTTGTATTTAATTGTATTAGTTCTCAGATTTGCTAATTTTGTATTTATGACCGAGAACTAAATGATGCGAAAACGCACATCACAGAATCATAGTATATTAAAACCTTTCATTACAGACATAATAATACCTTATTTGTTGTCCCCTAACTCCCCTTGCCACATCGCTGGGGGGGGGGTGTATAGGGTGTTTATGTAGCTTCAGGGCACCAATCCCCCAGCCACAGGGCATGGTGAGAAGGCACACCTAAGCATACCTAATACCCTATCAAACACAAACTAAAATACACATAAATGACAGATCTCATCACAACCCACAAGAGTTAAGATGATACTAATAACACACAATAATAACATGAAAATAACACACACAAAATGGAAAATTCTTTTGTATATGGTTTTTCTTATATGGGACACGGCACACAGGAAGAGGTGCACAGTATATCATTAAAAAGAACTAAAGTTGAAGGCAAAACAACAAGCTGCCTAAGTGGCAGGGTTGGTGACGTGACATGGGCATACATGGAAAAATACTATTCATAGTGGAAGCTCTTAGGCCCTGGAGCGGGAGGGTTGTCATGTATGCGCATGGGGTCCCTCCGGCCGCCGCCTTACCCACTCGCGGGCTCCGGCCAGTTTTTAGTTTAGTTCATTTATTATGCACCCCATACCCATCTTGTGGGCGGTAGTGGAAAGGGTTACAGAGGCACATAATGGGCTCAGGGACTGAACCCCACAATTCATTTAGCTAAGCAAGTTACAATCTTGATGAGCTAGTTACAAAATTCAATATAAGTCGTCACATCAAAAATGGGTTCGAGATCGACCTCAAGTACAGGTTCTAAATTAAGCAACTGACATATGTGGAGAGCTAGTGTCAAAATTTATATGTTTGTCCTGCACACCGCCTCCCATCCAGTGGGCAGCGGTGGATAGGTTACAATCACTCAGTTACTACCTACAGTTAGCAAACTGGGGATATTTGGCTAAAATTTCTGGTAGCAGATCATTTTGAATGAAATATTTACACATCGCTGGAACATTGGTTATAGAATTGTCTCTAAATTCACGTATCTTTTCGCACTCCATCACATAGTGACGGAGGGTGTGCGAATAATTTTGTTGACACAGTTTACATTTGGTCAGGTCTACATCGGCAGATAATGAGAATTCCCAGAGATACTTGTAACCGAGTCTAAGCCGAGCACTAGTAACATCTAGAAGTCTGCTGATTTTATTGGATGATCCATAGATGTGTGGCTCCTCTTGCATGATAGTATGATGATAGATGGAATTACTGGTGCTCCGGCCAGGTCCTCCACCCTCTTGTGAGACGCCATTGGGAGAAGTGGTACTCCAGATGACGACTCTGCTTAGATAGTTGGCTACCAGCTATCCTGGCAACGGTTCACCTAAGCAAGACTATATTAACCCTTATGCACGCTGTGCACGGTGATCCTGGGGGCTAAGGTGGTCTGCCCTTAGATGTGATCTTGGACCATATTCTGTAGATGGAATATGTCCAGGTCAGGGATTTCACAGAGCAAATCTCAAGGTCGCTGTTGGTGAGACCCATTTCCTGTAAACCACGCGCACTCTCCTTGCACCATCCTCCTCTCCAATTAAGGGTTATTGAAGAGGCGGATGCTGTATGCTTCCCGGTATATTCCCTGACCTTCTGCAGGATCTCTGGGGTGCCGTACTTGTCGCACTTGCTCTGATGTGGACGGGAGAGTGGGAAGTTATCAGCTGAGACCTGGGTGTCAAATATAAAGGCCTCGTCACCTTTGCAAGCTATGATGTCGGGCTTACAGAAGGTCCCTCCATCCGGTATACGGACTTCACGTTCCACCTCAAAACCTCTTTGCCGCAGGCGGCCGGCTACGAACCGTGTGATATCGTCATGACGTTTCGCCCGAGTCCCATGTATCTTATGGCATGCTTGGGATATGTGGCCCAGGGTCCCCTGGATACTAGCAAGCATCGCATTTATTATTATTAACATCTTTATTGACAAAATTAATTACAATTTTGCCTAATCTGAGGATTTTGATAGTCTGATTAAAGTGAGGATAATGCTAGTATTCACTGTCACGCAGGACAGAGGGTCATACATAAGACAATAGGTCTAAACTGTAGGCTGAAGCACATATATATCATGGTTACAATCAATGTTTTAATATATCGATATGTGAAAACAAGTTTCTACTGTGCACTGCCACACAAGGGCAGGGATGGGTTCATAAGTGATGCAGCTTAGAAGTAATATACATAAAAATTGTTCTTCATTCTTTAAAATGGACAAGCAAATTTTGGGTAAATTGTTAGGATGTCGTCCAGAACACCTGAGTCAATAAAATAGTTACACAGTTGGTGGTACAAGAGGCCAGGAGGTCTAAAGTCCTTTACAGTTTCACATTCATCAATGTAGTGTTCTAGTGAATGCATTAAAGGTTTATCACAGAGTTTACAATCTGAGTATTCTGGTAGTGGCTCAGCCTCACTAACCTGCCAGATGTGTCTATAGCCAAGGCGAATTCGCGCAATGACTACATCACATTGCCTGGTTCGGCTACTATGCTGACCATACAAATACCTATTATTACAAAACTCTTCTTAATTTTTCACCTAAACAATTACAAGGCCTAGATGTAGTACAGAATGATGCCATGCGCATCATCCTGGGTTGTCCTAGAACTGTCAGAATTGTTAACATGAGAAAGGAACTAAACTTACCTTCCATTTACGAAAGAATAGTTCTACTTAGTACTATGTTTTGCGCCAAAACTTTGAAGAATAATGGTCCCCCCAGCTCTATTCAAATTAAATTGAGATCCATTCTAAACAATTCTGACTGTTCCCTCAATCCGCCGCAAAAAGCTCCCTACAGTGTGTGGCTCAGTTGTTGTGCCTATAATCTTCTGAAACTGAATGTGTCTCTTAACCCTGATAAAACTGTTCACTATATTCCCCCTTGGAAAGATGTGGAGGTCTCTCTGCATTATACCCCCATCAGTGTTAAACAAATGTATAACACTGACATTTTGAGATGTATAACATTAGAAGCTATTGACAGTCATCTTCAAATTCTCAAACCGACTGAATCCTATGCCTTTACTGATGGCTCTGTGCAGTTAGGCACTGGTAGAACAGGTTGTGCATGTGCAGTGTATAAAGGGAATGAAATGATCATGTCTAGTACACAGAGATTGAACAACTGGGCTAGCACGACACAGACCGAGCTATTGGGCATTTATCTAGCCACTGAATACCTTAAGCTCAATGGTGGTGGAGTTATTTTCTGTGACACTAAAAGTGCTCTGCAGTCCTTTAATAACCCATCACAATGTATGTCGGAAGTAGCTTGTAATATTAAATGGAATGTAATTTTTGCCAATGATAATAACTCTTGTATAAAATTTGTGTGGATCCCATCCCATGTTGGAGTTGGAAAACATGACTTTGTAGATCGATTGGCCAATGAGACTTGCAGGAAAGAAAACATTGATTACGACTTTGGACTATCTAATGCAGTTATTAGAAACATACAAATTAAAGAAATTAATTCAGATTTAGAAGAACTAAGAAATGCCCAGAGACCTGAAAGCTGCAGTATTAAAAGTTATGACAAGCAAGCATCGCAGAGACCAGAAGCCTCGGGTCTACCCCTGGCTGCTGTAGACGGAGTGGCTACAGCGTTTGCCCTAATCTGGATGGCATGAGCAAAATCTCTTCCGCTTAGCAGACGGGTACCAGATGCGACCCACTTGTGGCAAGATGGAACCTCACAAGAGGACGCAAGGCCGGCACCGTCTACCATCCTACAGTATACAGTTTTGCTTTCCACTTCCTAGAGCGCTCAGTCGTTCTGTTAGAGGGGTTTCCGGCGGTCGTGGTCGGGTCTACCCATCGACGCATTCGTGCTTGGAACGCGGGTAGGAGACCCGCTGCCACTACCACTGGATCCTCCGACTCTACTAACGCCCCGAGCCGCTTGTTCTTCTGTAGGCGGATTGATGTGGCAAAGTCGGGTATTCCTAGTCCACCGTCCTTCACGTCGGCATGAAAATAGGCGTTAGGAGTATCATGAGGCAGCCGCAGCCAGCCACGAATGGCATGCCGCAGCCGCCGGTCAAGCCTCGCTAACTCCGTCTTAAACACGCGTCGAGAACAAGCCGGTGGTTCATCTTGGGGATTAGGTGGTGTTTTAGTAGGTACAGCCTCTGTTGGGGTTGAGTGGCGCCTTAGTGATGTTGGTGAGGCCGTCCTCACACAGGGAACCATAGGATAAGCGTCTGCCCCCGGCCCCGATAAGTATAGTACTTATACTCGTCCGCCACACTCATAGTACCGATTTCACCGTCCCCGACGTAGTATGTCTTCTGGTGGGGACACGCCACGTCTTGCGGTGTGCATCCATCACTATGTTTAGTGTACGGCATATTGCAGTACTTACGATAAGTACTCTCATTACCACCATTGCCCCCCCCCACCTTCTCTCTCTTCTCTCTACCTCTTCTCTCTCTCTCTCTCTTCTCTCTCTTCTCGTCTCTTCTCTCTCTCTCTCTTCTCTCTCCTCTCTCTCTCTCCCTACTCTGTTCCTCTCCTCCACTCTCTCGGCGCCGCGTCTCACTCTCTCTTCTCTCTCTCTCTCTCTCTCTTCTTTCTAGTTCTCTCTCCTCTATCTCTCTCTTCTTCTCGTTCTCTCTCGTCTCTTGCTCGTCTCTCTCTCTTCTCTCTCTCTCTCTTCTCTCCTTCTTCTCTAGTTTCTCTCCTCACTCTCCCTCCCTCGAACTCTCTCTCTACTCTCCTTCCTCTATCTCTCTCTCTTACCTCCTATTCCTCTCTCTCTCTCATTCTCTCTGGTCCTCTCTCTCTTCTCTCTCTCTCTTCTACTCCTTCTCTCTCTCTTCCTCATCCCTCATTCTCTCACTCTCTTCTCTCTCTCCTCTCAACTGCTGCTCTTCCTCTCTTCTCTTCTCTCTCTCTCTCGTCTCTCTTCACTCTCTTCTCTCCTCTCCTCTCTCTCTCTCTCCTCTCCTCTTCTCTTTTCCTCCCCTGCGATCTCTCCTGCCTCCCTCACTTCTCTCGACTCACCTCTCTCTCAGCTCGTCCTTCCTCTCATCTCTTCTCTCTCACTCTCTCACGTCACTGCTACACCCTGCGTGTCACCGCTTCCTCGCACTTCAATCATCACACACATGTTCATCTGGCAAAGTAGGGTTTTCAGAATTAGCACAACTACTATATTTAACCCACCAGTAATTTTTGAGAGGCGTGAGGCTCAGGAGCTGTGGCCTTGGCGGAGCGGGGAGGGACGGGAGGGAAGAGAGCGGCAAGTGTAGGGCAGTTGAGATCATTTAACGCATATCTCAACCGGCTCTTATATCTCGATGCCAAACACCCTCACCCCTCCCCCGCTCTCTGATGCCATCAAAACACTTCTTCCCGCTCCCTCCGCTCTTGAATGCAATTTCAAAAGCTCTTCTCCCGCTCCCTTCGCTTCTGGCCTCATAAACGTTACACCCCCCCCCTCTCTTGATGCCATCAAAACGCTTCCTCCGCTCTTATCGCTCTCTGACTCGCACAAATCACCCCCCTCCTCTGCCCGATGCTCAATAACCCAACCGCTCCTCCTGCTCTCTGAGCCCTTATGCCTCTCCCACTCTATGATCCCTTAAATTGCAACGTGAACCCCTGATAGCAGTGGAACTGCCTTCCCTCCTTCAACCTTCAGGCCTCTGACTGGAACACTATAACATCTCACACCCAGCCCCAATGAAGATCATCAGTCGTGCCACTCTCCTCCCATACCCTTCCCGGCGCCTGGCCACGGCCTGGACGCACCCCCGGCCCTGTCTGACACGAACGTGCGGCTGGCACGGCTGGATCGAACCGTAAGGCTGGCAGGCCTGGCAAGGACCTGGCGGAGCGGCCTCGCAGCAATGGCACTTGGCAAGGCCTAGGCAAGTCCTGGTAACGAACTCAGAGGCAAGCTGGGTTGTCTGCTGCTAATCGGTAGTTTGCCCCCACAAACAAGCAGTTAGCCGGCCTTCAACTGACAGTGGTGCAGGTGACCACAAGGCGACCGCCAGCCACACCGAGCGGTTGCTAGTTGCCAGAGGTCCACTCGCTTGACACTGGATGAGTCATCACCGCAGGACTATATAAAGGGCGCTGCCTCCCCTGGAGAGACCATAGCCCGTGCTACTTGGAACATGTTTTCCAGGTAGCAATTTAACAACACACACAACCTGGAGAGAGTGAGTTGCCCGTCCAGCCAGACGACATCTGCACCGGACTCTACCATAGCCCGTGCTACTTGGAACGTTGTTCACGGTAGCAAATCGTAAAACAACACAACCCTGGAGAGCCAGTTTCTACCTTAGTGCTCTAGGATCACCTTCGTAGTTCTCACCCGTCGTCCGCCTTCAGCCAACGTCGTTGTGTTGATGCCATGGTGGTATGGTAGTGTCTTCAGTACACAAGTATATACTTTTACTGGCTGTTTCATCATTGCTTATACTGTAGTTTATTTTTACATTTAAGGTCATACTAATCTTGTTTACTTTGTGCATATACATTATAGCCAAGTATTTTCAGAGGGCATTTATGTTCATTAATATTTAAGTAAATTGTTTAATTATTTATTTGATGATTTTTATTTGTTTTTTCCACCTGCGACTTAACTGCAGGGCAATAGCAGCATTTTTTTCATTATGGCGGGAGAGGAGCCATACCATTTGGTTCGTATAGTGCGATACCACAACCCCGTCACATAATTGCTTCTCTCGCCATTGTGTACCATTAAAACAATCCTTGAGTTCACAGTCTGCGCTTTCCTTCTGACAAAACTTCGCCCCCTCTCTTGCCATCAAAACGCTTCTCGCGCTCCCTTCCCCTCTCTGGTGCCATCAAAACGCTTACCCCCCGCTCGCTCCCGCGCTCTGATGCCATTAAAACGCTTCCGTCAAAGCGCCTCCCCGTCACGAAGCCACACCGGGGAGACACCAAGCCACGCCGAGGAGGCACCAAGCCACCCGAGGAGGACACCACGCCGGAGAACCAAGCCAGCCGAGGAGGCACCAGACGCCACACCAGCCACGGGAGGCACCAAGCCACACCGAGGAGGCACCAAGCCACACCGAGGAGGCACCAAGCCACGCCCGGGAGACCCAAGCCACGCCCGAGGAGGCACCAAGCCACGCCGGGGAGGCACCAAGCCACACCGGGAGGCACCAAGCCACACCGAGGAGGCACCAAGCCACACCGGGAGGCACCAAGCCACACCGGGAGAGCACCAAGCCCGCCGAGGCAGGCACCAAGCCACACCGAGGGAGGCACCAAGCCACACCGAGGGAGGCACCAAGCCACACCGAGGAGGCACCAAGCCACGCCGAGGAGGCACCAAGCCACCCCGGGAGGCACCAAGCCACGCCGGGGAGGCACCAAGCCACAGCCCGGGAGGCACCAAGCCACGCCGGGAGGCACCAAGCCACACCGGGGAGGCACCAAGCCACACCCGGGAGGCACCAAGCCACACCGGAGCAGCCACGCGGGGTCACCAAGCCACGCCCGGGAGGCACCAAGCCACACCGGGGGATTGGCACCAAGCCACGCCCGGAGGCACAAGCCACGTCCAGAGGATCTATGCCACGAAGCCACCGCCGGGAGGGTACAAAGCACGGAATTAATGTTTTTCTGATACGCGCAAAACTACGAAAACCTAACCCTAACCTAAACTTTTTCAGGGTTGTACCTAACCGAACCTAACCTATACATAGGTAAGGTTAGGTTATGGTAGGGTTGGTTAGTTCGGTCATAGATCTATACGTTAATTTTAACTCAATAAACAAAATTGCCCATCACAACATATGAAGGGTGTGGTTTTCGTTCATGATAGAAAAAAAATTAGAAAAACTAATTAATTCATGAAAACTTGCTATTAGCCAAATCGGGCCTTGCATAGTAGGTCCGCGAAGTGATTTCTGGATACTAGGTACGACAATATATATATATATAATTATATTATGTATAATTATCTAGTTATATAGATATAATAATATTATATATATATATGATAATATATAATCTATAAATAAATTGTATGCAAGTCACGAGCAACATAGATTTTACATTGAACAACAAAAGAGATTGGAAAAGCAGTATTTCCAAAATAGACCCCAGACACATCCTGTGAGTTGTAGAGTAATGGACTCCTACCGACCCTGTGGGCAGTTAGGGACCCCCTACCGACCTGTGGGCGGCAGGGACCCCTACACGTATGCCCGTGTGTACGGCTGAGTGAAACCCTGACAACCCTGTGGGCGGCAGTGAACCCCTACGACACTGTGGGCGGCGTGACCCCTACCAACCCTGTGCGGCAATACGTGGACCCCTACCGACCATGGGGCGGTAGGGACCCCTACCGACACTGTGGCAGTAGTGGACCCCTACCGACCCTGTGGGCGGTATGGACCAGATAACGAACCTGTGGGCAGTAGTGGACCAGCCTACGACCCTTGGGCGGTACAGTGGACCCCTACCAACACTGTGGGCAGCAGTGATTAGGGACCTACCGACCCCTGTGGGACGGTAGTGGACCTCACCGACCCTTGTGGCGTTAGTGGCCTCTACCGACACTGTGGGAGCGGCAGTGGACCCCCTAAACAACCCTGCGGTCGGTAGTGGACCGTACCGCCCTGTGGCGGATTAGGGACCCTACCGACCCTGATGGGCGGTAGTGGACCCCTAACGACCCTGTGGGCGGTAGGGGAACCCCTACCGACCTTGGGGCGGCAGTGGACCCCCTAACAACCCTGTGGGCAGCAGTGGAACCCCTACCGACCCTGTTGGCGGCAGTATTGGACCAATACCGACCCTGTGGGCGGAAGAGGGCCCCATACCAACCCTGTGAGCAGTAGTGGAACTACCGACCTGTGGGAGGCAGAGGACACGATACCGCCCTGTGGGCATAGTGGACCCCTCTCGACCTGTGGGCATATGGACCCTACCACCCCTGTCGGGCGGTAGTGGGACCGTACGACACCCTATGCGGCAGTAGTGGGAACCATACAACCTGAGTGGACGGTAAGTTGAGCCCCTCACCACTCCATGTGATGCAGATAGTGGACCCCTACCGCGACCTGTGGGGAAGTAGTGGACCCCCTGCCTACCCTGTGGGGCGGTAGTGGAGCCCCCCTAACAACACACTGCGGGCGGTTTGTGGACCCGATTTACTATCATGTGGGCCGATACTGGACCCTATACTCATCCTGTGGCGGCACACTGGACGCCATACACATCCAGGGGGCGTTATTGACCCTATACTATTCTGTGGGTGGATTGGAGCCGCATACCCGATCCCTGTGGGTGGTGGTGGACCCCTACCCCATCCTGTGGGTGGTCTTTGGACCCCATACCCATCCTGTGGGTGTGGTATTGGACCCCATACCCATCCTGTGGGGTGAGACCCCATACCCATCCTGTCGGTGGTAGTGGACACCATGCACATCCAGTGGATGGTATGACGACCCCATACCCTCCTGTGGTCGTGGATTGACCCGCATACCCCATCCATGAGGGTGGTATTGGACCCACCTTCAACCACCTAGAGGCGCTGGTAAGTGACCCTATACGCAGCTCCATATGTTGGTAGAAGTAGGACACCACCACTACAATCCTGTTTGCAGTAGTGTACCCATAAACATTCTAACGTAACATCGTTTTCTCTTAGCGTTCCTACAGAACATTCTATAAATATTTTTAAGGCACAAACTATTGAATATTATATTGATTGGTGAAACACTGATATTCTATGTAATAATTTATAGTGCCTATTATCTATCATTTACTAAGGACAACTAACATTTCTCAAAAAAAAAACCACGAGCCTTCAATAGGATGTAGCTGATCTGTCATAGCTAAGAGCATGGGACAATAGTAGGTAAATTTCACACACCATGCCTGGGACCAAATGAAAACTACAGTTTTCATTATAATTGAACCAATCACGGCTATCACTGCTACTCTACGTTTGATGACGGGTACTGGAGTAAGACGTAAATTGGTAGCTGAGGAAGAGTATGGTGCCTGCGGTAATAAGACGGTAGCTGTGGCATATACCACATATGTACTACAAATCACATCAACATCTAGGACTTTAAGCACTAAGTCCTAGATTTGGCTGTGCTTAGCGTATGCTAGTGAGGACGGGTTGGACCATGGCAGGCGCTGGGGCGGACGTAGCTATGAGGGGAGTGGACACAGGTCAGAGCACCGGTCGGCGGTTCGAGGTGGGGTAGAGGTCCGCAGTGGGGTGAGACCCGTGAGGTTGGCAGTGCATGGTACACCCACTAAGCGGGAGTGTGGGATGGGGGCGGGGGTGTTGATGACGGTGGTGTCAAGGGTTATATATAATATATACCTACATCCCCCCTATATATATATACTATCAAATTAAATATATATACAGAAGAATATACATACCCCTATATACTATATACTATATAGTATCTTATATATAGATATATATAGTAATTATATATAGTGATAATTTATATTATCTACATTTTCCGGTACATACCTTGACAGCCCTATGATTTACACAAGGAAGAGCCCCCTGCTACCCAAAATATCACCATACTATATTTATATATATATAATATATATAATATATAATACTATAATATATTATATATATTATATATTGATACAATATATATATATATACTTTAGTATATTTTGGTTAGCAGTCTTTCTTGTAAACATAGGCTGTTAAATATGACCGAAAAAGTATAATAATAATTCTAACACGAATTGTCTCAATAGTTCTTATGTTTCTTTTTACTGTTGATGGTATTGAAAATCCATTTTCCAAAATTCATTTTTATTTCCTAGTCATGATGTGGACGACTATTGAACGCGTTTCGTAATAACGTATTACATTTTCAAAGACGTTAGTTTTACACACACAACTTGTAACCTGAAACACTTACCAGGAGAGTTTACTTATTTACTAATGCTCAAACATTTTTCTTTTTTATACCTTAATTTGGGTGAGGTGATATGGTTGAAAAACAGTTTTGGACGAGGTGAACAAAAAACTTTTGACCAGCACATGACAGAACACGGTTCAAGGGGTATAAACATTACAACAAGTGAAAGGGGGAGAATGGAAGTACCTGCAAAGGGCCTATTGGCCTAACACTTCCTGTTGTTGTTGTTGTTAAAGATTCACTACCTGGAACACAAAGTTCCAAGTAGCATGGGCTATGGGAGCCCGTAGAGACTTGACCCTTCCCTCCTGAGGATGCACTTTACCCTCATATGGCTACCGTGTAGTCACTTGTGTAAATTCGGTAGAATATAGTTGTGCATTAATTCGGCCTGTTGATTGCTGGTATTGACTTTTTGATGTGTTACGTGGGGGGGCCTCGCAGATGTCAAGCCGCCTGCTATCTTTGCATCTATCGAGATTTCCTGTGTTGTTTGTTAAGACTTCTCTGGTGATTTGTCTGGTTCGTGCCGGACACCGCACGATTATATGCTTCCTTAACCTGGAGCCCCTGTTGCTTTATCACTGGTTAATCGTCCTGGAAAGAAAATGTTGCTGTCTTACCTATATACTGCGTTCTTTGGGGCTTACCGTCACCAAGTGGACCTTATGCAAGGCATAGACGACGTTGGGTCTCTTTTAAAGCATCTGCTTTGTCGTCCTGGAGACTGTTTCATGAGAATGGTTTGCAGTTTTTTGGGTTTTTTTAGCTACATGGTGTCCAATTGTATCTTCTGCTTTGGGCTGTCTGTAGGAATACCGTTCCTATTAACAATATTCTTCAGGACCCCCCCCTTTACTCCGTTTTATGTGCTGTGGAAAAGAGGTTCCTGTCAAATAGTCTAATAGGGGGTAAAGGGTGTCGTGTTAGTTGGTCTCTTCCCAGAGGTTGCATGGCGTTTAACATTCCTTCTTATGATGTCGTCGATGAAACCATTGGAGGAAGCCGTTGTTGCACTAGGACCTGCCCTACCCTACATAATTCATCAACTTGCTTCCATCAGCTGAGGGTGAATGAGAGCATGGTCGACGTAAGTGTTAACAACACTACTCTTGTACCCGTCTGGGCAGTCACTGTTAGCATTGAGGCACATTCCTAGGTTTGTTACCTTAGTGTAAACTGCAGTGAGGAAACCTCCGCTTCCTACCGTAACTGTTTACATCTAGAATGGGCAGCTCCATCCTTTCCATCTCGTAAGTGAAATTCAACACAGAATTCTGCTCCGAGTGCCTTCCTTCAGCACTCGCAGACGTCTGACATCAGGTACCTCAAGAAAAATGTCATCAACATATCTGTAGTATATGGCAGGCATCAGGCTCATGCCAACTAAGGACTCTCGTTCGATGGTACCCATGTAGAAGTTCTCAAACAGGACACCTAGAGGAGAAACCATGGCGACCCCATCTACTTGCTTATACATGTGCCCATCAGGGTCCAAGGAAGGGTGCCTCGTTAGTACAAGCTCGGAGTAGCTGAGTAGGCTTGGAGTAGCTTCCTTACAATGTTTTCTGGTATGTCAAGAGGAGTACAGGCTGGATCACGATAAACTCTGTCCACTATCATCTCGATTGGTTCATCCACAGGTACGGTGGTAAACAGTGATTCTACGTCCAACGAAACTCTTATCCCTGTGGCCCGTGTTTTCCGCAGTAAGTCGTCAATTCCTTTGGAGACTTCAGGATGAAAGCAGAAGGTACATAAGGAGTCAGCAAGCCGTGAGTTGTTTCGCCAGTCTGTAAGTGAGTGTGGGTATCTGGCAGATGATTGGCCGAAGTGGGTTTAAAGGCTTGTGTGCCTTGACATTTCCATACGCATACCGAGGTTTGTATTCCCCAATAATCTTTGGCAGGTGAAGTCCGGATTTCTTGGTGTTCACAGTTTCAATCATTTTGTTTACCTTTGCTTTCAATTCCGCTGTATTGTCCTTCGTTACCTTTTGGACTTTAGTTTGGTCAGCGAGTATGAGGTTGCATTTTCACCAGATATTCGTCTTTTTACAGGATGTGACGTAGACTTGGCGACCTGTACCCTTTCCTAGGCGACTATTCTCCTTGTTCTGCACAAAGGCTTTAGCCTGCCGCTTTGAGCTTCGGGCTGGACAAGTATAGGCCTGCCATTCTGTATTTACCACGAATCTTCCCCCTTCTGAATAAGTTCTGCTTGCAAGATGTCTTTGGTGGTGACCTCCTTTTGTATCTCAAGGTCGAATATGTCGTCCAACAGGTCCTCCAACTCCACTTTCCGGCCATATACACTTGGTTTGGATATACGTGACAGCTTTATGCAAGAGTTAGGGAGAGTGACTTGGTCCTCTGAGGTTGATTTCTGCAAGGTTCAGGAAGCCTTCTCTTGGTCGTGTAATTGCCATAGGTCTTCCATATAATGATCTACGTTTCTTGATTATCCTAGTTCGTAGCTGTGGATGATGTCCTATCTGTGAGGAGTCGAGTTGTTGCTCCATATGAGTGACGGAGTTTTCGTTGATGTTGCTTTTTCTCCATTGGTTTGTGGCATGAAGTAGTTGCATGGTTGTTGTCTGATTTCATTTTCTGCCTTGTGATATCTGATTTCAGAATCAAGTAGTCTTGGCCGATATTTTATCATGTAGGCGTGATTTCTGGTGCTGCGGGGGGCGTGCGTTTTAATACTTAGTGATACTGTTGGTAGCATGAGTCTTTCTATGCAAACATATGTTGTGTAGTACTATGCTACACGAACAAAGTAAGATTAATATTCTAACAACCGATTTTCCTCACATAGTTCCTCTTATGTTTCTTTTCCTGCATCCTTCACCCAACTAGTGATATAGTAAGGCCAGAGATGTTTAGCATTAGAATTCGGCTACAAAACTCTGTAAAGTGTTTTCAGGTTACAAGTGTGCTGTAAATCTAAATGTGCATGGTGAGCAGATCGTAAGACGGTTATTACGAAACACGTGGTCAAGCGTCGCGTCAGACTAGAAATAAAAAGTGAATTTTGGGAGAGTGATTTTTTCAATTACCAGCGACAGTAAAAAGAAACATAAGAAATATGTGAGAAGAATTCGTGTTAGAATTAGTAATCTTACATTTTCGGACATCACTATTTCACAACAACACCACAACCACACCACAGATAGTACTTATATTATAATTCATATATATATTGTATAGTAGCGTACTAGGTAGCCAGAACGCACTTGTCAGCCTACTATGCAAGGCCCGGATTGCCTAATAGGCCAAGTTTTCATATTATTGTTTTTCGACAACCTAACCTACCTACCTAACCTAACCTAACGTTTTCGGCGACCTAACCTAACCTAACCTATAAGATAGGTTTAGGTTAGGTTAGGTAGGGTTGGTTAGGTGTCGGTCGGTCATATTTCTACGTGAATTTTAACTCCAATGAAACAAATTGACCTCATAAAATGAAAGGGTAGCTTATCTTTTCATAAGAAAAAACTTATGAAGAATATATTAATTCAGGAAACCTGTGGCTTATTAGGCAAATCGGGCACTTGCACTATATATGGCCAAAAAGTGAGTTCTGGCTACTAGGTACGACATTATATATATAAGGTATATATATATATATTATATATATATATTCATATTATATATATATATATATTATATAGTATATATATATAGATATATATAGTATATATAATTATAATTACGTAATTTTGGTAGCAGTCCTTTCTTAGTACACTTAGGCTGTTAACTCTGACCGGAACAAAAGTAATAATAAATTTCTAACACAAATTTTCTCAATCCATTTCTTATGTTTCTTTTTACTGTTGATGGTAATTGAAAAATCAATGTTCCAAAATTAATTTTTATTCTAAGGGGTCTGATGTGGACGCCTTGAAACGCGTTTCGTAATAACGCTATTACATTTTTCAAAGACTTTAGGTTTACACACACACAACTATGTAACCTGAGAAACACTTAGAGAGTTTTACTTATTCCTAATGCTAAACATTTTGTCTTTTATACTCGCATTTGGGTGAGGTGATATGTTGAAACAGGTTTGGACGAGGTGGACAAACTTTTGACCATCACACGACAGAACAGGTTCAAGGGGTATAAATTACACAAGTGAAAGGGGAGAATGGAAGTAACTGCAAAGGGCCTATTGGCCTACACTTCCTGTTGTTGTTGTTGTTAAGCTTCACCGACCTGGAACACACAGTTCCAAGTAGCATGGGCTATGGTGAACCCGTAGCTATACTTCCTCTTTGATGCTTCTATATTGTACGGAGTCTTGAATTGGGTTAGAATATAGTGTGCAGTAATTGGCGGTTGATTGCCTGGTATTGACCGTTTGATGTGTCGTGCCTCGCAGAAGTCAAGCCGCCTGCGATCTTTGCATCTATCGATGATTTCTGTGTTGTTTGTTTAAGACTTCTCTGGTGAGTGCATGGTCGGGTTGTGGGAAGAGATTATATGTTCCTTAAGGAGCCCTGTTGCCTTATGCACTGTTAATCGCCTGGACAGAAATGTTGCTGTTCTTACCTATATACTGGCGTTCTTTGGGGCTTACAGTCCCGACGTGGACCCTTTGAAGGCATAGACGACGTTGGTCTCTTTTAAAGCATTCTGCTTGGTATCTGGAGTGTTTTTCA
>WNGS01166860.1:6107-17091 GCA_020271785.1 Procambarus virginalis
TGGTGTTAGTGTCCCTGCTGCTGCTGCTGGTGTTAGTGTCCCTGCTGCTGCTGCTGCTGCTGCTGCTGGGTTAGTGTCCCTTCTGCTGCTGCTGCTGGTGTTAGTGTCCCTGCTGCTGCTGCTGCTGCTGGTGTTAGTGTCCTGCTGCTGCTGCTGCTGCTGGTGTTAGTGTCCCTGCTGCTGCTGCTGGTGGTGTTAGTGTCCCTGCTGCTGCTGGTGTTAGTGTCCCTGCTGCTGCTGGGTGTTAGTGCCCCTGCTGCTGCTGGTGTTAGTGTCCCTGCTGCTGCTGCTGGTGTTAGTGTCCCTGCTGCTGCTGCTGCTGGTGTTAGTGTCCTGCTGCTGCTGCTGGTGTTAGTGCCCCTGCTGCTGCTGCTGGTGTTAGGTCCCTGCTGCTGCTGGGTTAGTGTCCCTGCTGCTGCTGGTGTTAGTGTCCCTGCTGCTGCTGCTGCTGCTGCTGGTGTTAGTGTCCCTGCTGCTGCTGCTGGTGTTTAGTGCCCTGCTGCTGCTGCTGTTGCTGGTGTTAGTGTCCCTGCTGCTGCTGCTGCTGTTGGTGTTAGTGTCCCTGCTGCTGGTGTTAGTGTCCCTGCTGCTGCTGCTGCTGCTGCTGGGTTAGTGCCTGCTGCTGCTGTTGCTGCTGGTGTTAGTGTCCTGCTGCTGCTGCTGCTGGTGTTAGTGTCCTGCTGCTGCTGCTGCTGGTGTTAGTGTCCTGCTGCTGCTGCTGCTGCTGCTGCTGCTGGTGTTAGTGTCCCAGCTGCTGCTGCTGGTGTTAGTGTCCCTGCTGCTGCTGCTGTGTTAGTGTCCCTGCTGCTGCTGGTGTTAGTGTCCCTGCTGCTGCTGCTGCTGCTGCTGGTGTTAGTGTCCCTGCTGCTGCTGGTGGTGTTAGTGTCCCTGCTGCTGCTGTGTTAGTGTCCCTGCTGCTGCTGGTGTTAGTGTCCCTGCTGCTGCTGCTGGTGTTAGTGCCCCTGCTGCTGCTGCTGCTGCTGCTGCTGCTGGTGTTAGTGTCCCTGCTGCTGCTGCTGGTGTTAGTGTCCCTGCTGCTGCTGTTGTTAGTGTCCCTGCTGCTGGTGTTAGTGCCCCTGCTGCTGCTACTGGTGTTAGTGTCCCTGCTGCTGCTGCTGCTGGTGTTAGTGTCCCTGCTGCTGCTACTGGTGGTGTTAGTGCCCCTGCTGCTGCTGCTGCTGCTGCTGCTGCTGCTGCTGGGGTTAGTGTCCCTGCTGCTGCTGCTGGTGTTAGTGTCCCTGCTGCTGCTGCTGGTGTTAGTGTCCCTGCTGCTGCTGCTGGTGTTAGTGTCCCTGCTGCTGCTGTTGCTGGTGTTAGTGTCCCTGCTGCTGCTGCTGCTGCTGGTGTTAGTGTCCCTGCTGCTGATGTTGCTGCTGGTGTTAGTGTCCCTGATGCTGCTGCTGCTGGTGTTAATGTCCCTGCTGCTGCTGCAGCTGGTGTTAGTGCCCCTGCTGCTGCTGCTGCTGCTGCTGCTGCTGCTGCTGCTGGTGTTAGTGTCCCTACTGCTGCTGTTGCTGCTGCTGCTGCTGCTGCTGCTGGTGTTAGTGTCCCTGCTGCTGCAGTTGCTGCTGGTGTTAGTGTCCCTGCTGCTGCTGCTGGTGTTAGTGTCCCTGCTGCTGCTGCTGCTGCTGGTGTTAGTGTCCCTGCTGCTGCTGCTGCTGGTGTTAGTGTCCCTGCTGCTGCTGCTGGTGTTAGTGTCCCTGCTGCTGCTGCTGCTGGTGTTAGTGTCCCTGCTGCTGCTGCTGCTGGTGTTAGTGTCGCTGCTGCTGCTGTTGCTGCTGCTCGTGTTAGTGTCCTTGCTGCTGCTGGTGTTAGTGTCCCTGCTGCTGCTGTTGCTGCTGCTGGTGTTAGTGTCCCTGCTGCTGCTGGTGGTGTTAGTGTCCCTGCTGCTGCTGCTGCTGCTGTTGCTGTTAGTGTCCCTGCTGCTGCTGTTGCTGCTGCTGGTGTTAGTGTCCCTGCTGCTGCTGCTGCTGCTGGTGTTAGTATCGCTGCTGCTGCTGGTGTTAGTATCGCTGCTGCTGCTGTTGCTGCTGCTGGTGTTAGTGTCCTTGCTTCTGCTGCTGCTGATGTTAGTGTCCCTGCTGCTGCTGCTGGTGTTAGTGTCCTTGCTGCTGCTGCTGCTGGTGTTAGTGTCCCTGCTGCTGCTGCTGCTGCTGCTGCTGGTGTTAGTGTCCCTGCTGCTGCTGCTGGTGTTAGTGTCCCTGCTGCTGCTGGTGTTAGTGTCCCTGCTGCTGCTGCTGGTGTTAGTGTCCCTGCTGCTGCTGCTGCTGCTGCTGCTGGTGTTAGTGTCCCTTCTGCTGCTACTGCTGGTGTTAGTGTCCCTGCTGCTGCTGCTGCTGCTGGTGTTAGTGTCCCTGCTGCTGCTGCTGCTGCTGCTGGTGATAGTGTCCCTGCTGCTGCTGCTGGTGGTGTTAGTGTCCCTGCTGCTGCTGGTGTTAGTGTCCCTGCTGCTGCTGGTGTTAGTGCCCCTGCTGCTGCTGGTGTTAGTGTCCCTGCTGCTGCTGCTGGTGTTAGTGTCCCTGCTGCTGCTGCTGCTGGTGTTAGTGTCCCTGCTGCTGCTGGTGTTAGTGCCCTTGCTGCTGCTGCTGGTGTTAGTGTCCCTGCTGCTGCTGGTGTTAGTGTCCCTGCTGCTGCTGGTGTTAGTGTCCCTGCTGCTGCTGCTGCTGCTGGTGTTAGTGTCCCTGCTGCTGCTGCTGCTGCTGCTGGTGTTAGTGTCCCTGCTGCTGCTGCTGGTGTTAGTGCCCTGCTGCTGCTGCTGTTGCTGTTGGTGTTAGTGTCCCTGCTGCTGGTGTTCGTGTCCCTGCTGCTGCTGCTGCTGCTGCTGGTGTTAGTGCCCCTGCTGCTGCTGTTGCTGCTGGTGTTAGTGTCCCTGCTGCTGCTGCTGCTGGTGTTAGTGTCCCTGCTGCTGCTGCTGCTGGTGTTAGTGTCCCTGCTGCTGCTGCTGCTGCTGCTGCTGGTGTTAGTGTCCCAGCTGCTGCTGCTGGTGTTAGTGTCCCAGCTGCTGCTGCTGGTGTTAGTGTCCCTGCTGCTGCTGGTGTTAGTGTCCCTGCTGCTGCTGCTGCTGCTGCTGCTGCTGGTGTTAGTGTCCCTGCTGCTGCTGGTGGTGTTAGTGTCCCTGCTGCTGCTGCTGGTGTTAGTGTCCCTGCTGCTGCTGGTGTTAGTGTCCCTGCTGCTGCTGCTGGTGTTAGTGCCCCTGCTGCTGCTGCTGCTGCTGCTGGTGTTAGTGTCCCTGCTGCTGCTGCTGGTGTTAGTGTCCCTGCTGCTGCTGTTGTTAGTGTCCTTGCTGCTGGTGTTAGTGCCTCTGCTGCTGCTACTGGTGTTAGTGTCCCTGCTGCTGCTGCTGCTGGTGTTAGTGTCCCTGCTGCTGCTACTGGTGGTGTTAGTGCCCCTGCTGCTGCTGCTGCTGCTGCTGCTGCTGCTGGGGTTAGTGTCCCTGCTGCTGCTGCTGGTGTTAGTGTCCCTGCTGCTGCTGTTGCTGGTGTTAGTGTCCCTGCTGCTGCTGCTGCTGCTGCTGGTGTTAGTGTCCCTGCTGCTGCTGTTGCTGCTGGTGTTAGTGTCCCTGATGCTGCTGCTGCTGGTGTTAGTGTCCCTGCTGCTGCTGCTGCTGGTGTTAGTGCCCCTGCTGCTGCTGCTGCTGCTGCTGCTGCTGCTGCTGCTGCTGGTGTTAGTGTCCCTGCTGCTGCTGTTGCTGCTGGTGTTAGTGTCCCTGCTGCTGCTGCTGGTGTTAGTGTCCCTGCTGCTGCTGCTGCTGCTGGTGTTAGTGTCCCTGCTGCTGCTGCTGCTGCTGGTGTTAGTGTCCCTGCTGCTGCTGCTGGTGTTAGTGTCCCTGCTGCTGCTGCTGGTGTTAGTGTCCCTGCTGCTGCTGCTGGTGTTAGTGTCCCTGCTGCTGCTGCTGGTGTTAGTGTCCCTGCTGCTGCTGGTGTGTTAGTGTCCCTGCTGCTGCTACTGCTGGTGTTAGTGCCCCTGCTGCTGCTGGTGTTAGTGTCCCTGCTGCTGCTGGTGTTAGTGTCCCTGCTGGTGTTAGTGTCTCTGCTGCTGGTGTCAGTGTCTCTGCTGCTGCTGGTGTTAGTGTCTCTGCTGCTGCTGCTGCTGGTGTTAGTGTCCCTGCTGCTGCTGCTGCTGCTAGTGTTAGTGTCCCTGCTGCTGCTGCTGCTGCTGGTGTTAGTGTCCCTGCTGCTGCTGCTGTTGCTGGTGTTAGTGTCCCTGCTGCTGCTGCTGCTGGTGTTAGTGTCCCTGCTGCTGCTGCTGCTGGTGTTAGTGTCCCTGCTGCTGCTGGTGGTGTTAGTGTCCCTGCTGCTGCTGCTGCTGCTGGTGTTAGTGTCCCTGCTGCTGCTGCTGCTGCTGCTAGTGTTAGTGTCCCTGCTGCTGCTGCTGCTGCTGCTGCTAGTGTTAGTGTCCCTGCTGCTGCTGCTGCTGCTGCTGGTGTTAGTGTCCCTGCTGCTGCTGCTGCTGGTGTTAGTGTCCCTGCTGCTGCTGCTGCTGCTGGTGTTAGTGTCCCTGCTGCTGCTGCTGGTGTTAGTGTCCCTGCTGCTGCTGCTGGTGTTAGTGTCCCTGCTGCTGCTGCTGCTGCTGGTGTTAGTGTCCCTGCTGCTGCTGCTGGTGTTAGTGTCCCTGCTGCTGCTGCTGGTGTTAGTGTCCCTGCTGCTGCTGCTGGTGTTAGTGTCCCTGCTGCTGCTGCTGCTGGTGTTAGTGTCCCTGCTGCTGCTGCTGGTGTTAGTGTCCCTGCTGGTGTTAGTGTCCCAGCTGCTGCTGCTGGTGTTAGTGTCTCTGCTGCTGGTGTTAGTGTCCCAGCTGCTGCTGCTGGTGTTAGTGTCTCTGCTGCTGCTGGTGTTAGTGTCTCTGCTGCTGCTGCTGCTGCTGGTGTTAGTGTCCCTGCTGCTGCTGCTGCTGGTGTTAGTGTCCCTGCTGCTGCTGCTGCTGGTGTTAGTGTCCCTGCTGCTGCTGCTGCTGCTGCTGCTGCTGCTGGTGTTAGTGTCTCTGCTGCTGCTGGTGTTAGTGTCCCTGCTGCTGCTGGTGTTAGTGTCCCTGCTGCTGCTGCTGCTGGTGTTAGTGTCCCTGCTGCTGCTGCTGCTGCTGCTGCTGCTGCTGCTGGTGTTAGTGTCTCTGCTGCTGCTGCTGCTGCTGCTGCTGGTGTTAGTGTCCCTGCTGCTGCTGCTGCTGCTAGTGTTAGTGTCCCTGCTGCTGCTGCTAGTGTTAGTGTCCCTGCTGCTGCTGCTGCTGCTGGTGTTAGTGTCCCTGCTTCTGCTGCTGCTGGTGTTAGTGTCCCTGCTGCTGCTGGTGTTAGTGTCCCTGCTGCTGCTGGTGGTGTTAGTGTCCCTGCTGGTGTTAGTGTCCCTGCTGCTGCTGCTGCTGCTGCTGGTGTTAGTGTCCCTGCTGCTGCTGCTGCTGGTGGTGTTAGTGTCCCTGCTGCTGCTGCTGCTGCTGCTGCTGGTGTTAGTGTCCCTGCTGCTGCTGCTGGTGTTACTGCCCTGCTGCTGCTGGTGTTAGTTTCCCTGCTGCTGCTGCTGCTGCTGCTGGTCAGTGTCCCTGCTGCTGCTGCTGGTGGTGTTAGTGTCCCTGCTGCTGCACTGGTGTTAGTGTCCCTGCTGCTGCTGCTGCTGGTGTTAGTGTCCTTGCTGCTGCTGGTGTTAGTGTCCCTGCTGCTGCTGCTGCTGCTGCTGCTGGTGTTAGTGCCCCTGCTGCTGCTGCTGCTGGTGTTAGTGTCCCTGCTGCTGCTGGTGTTAGTGTCCCTGCTGCTGCTGCTGGTGTTAGTGCCCCTGCTGCTGCTGGTGTTAGTGTCCCTGCTGCTGCTGCTGGTGTTAGTGTCCCTGCTGCTGCTGGTGTTAGTGCCCCTGCTGCTGCTGCTGGTGTTAGTGTCCCTGCTGCTGCTGCTGCTGCTGCTGCTAGTGTTAGTGTCCCTGCTGCTGCTGCTGCTGGTGGTTAGTGTCCCTGCTGCTGCTGCTGCTGGTGTTAGTGTCCCTGCTGCTGCTGCTGCTGGTGTTAGTGTCCCTGCTGCTGCTGCTGGTGTTAGTGTCCCTGCTGCTGCTTGTGTTAGTGTCCCTGCTGCTGCTGCTGGTGTTAGTGTCCCTGCTGCTGCTGCTGGTATTAGTGTCCCTGCTGCTGCTGCTGGTGTTAGTGTCCCTGCTGCTGCTGCTGGTGTTAGTGTCCCTGCTGCTGCTGCTGGTGTTAGTGTCCCTGCTGCTGCTGCTGGTGTTAGTGTCCCTGCTGCTGCTGCTGGTGTTAGTGTCCCTGCTGCTGCTGTGTTAGTGTCCCTGCTGCTGCTACTGCTGGTGTTAATGCCCCTGCTGCTGCTGGTGTTAGTGTCCCTGCTGCTGCTGGTGTTAGTGTCCCTGCTGGTGTTAGTGTCTCTGCTGCTGGTGTTAGTGTCCCTGCTGCTGCTGCTGGTGTTAGTGTCCCTGCTGCTGCTGCTGGTGTTAGTGTCCCTGCTGCTGCTGCTGGTGTTAGTGTCCCTGCTGCTGCTGGTGTTAGTGTCTCTGCTGCTGCTGGTGTTAGTGTCCCTGCTGCTGCTGCTGCTGGTGTTAGTGTCCCTGCTGCTGCTGCTGCTGCTGGTGTTAGTGTCCCTGCTGCTGCTGCTGCTGCTGGTGTTAGTGTCCCTGCTGCTGCTGCTGCTGGTGTTAGTGTCCCTGCTGCTGCTGCTGCTGCTGGTGTTAGTGTCCCTGCTGCTGCTGCTGCTGCTGGTGTTAGTGTCCCTGCTGCTGCTGCTGCTGGTGTTAGTGTCCCTGCTGCTGCTGGTGGTGTTAGTGTCCCTGCTGCTGCTGGTGTTAGTGTCCCTGCTGCTGCTGGTGGTGTTAGTGTCCCTGCTGCTGCTGCTGCTGCTGCTGGTGTTAGTGTCCCTGCTGCTGCTGCTGCTGGTGTTAGTGTCCCTGCTGCTGCTGCTGCTGGTGTTAGTGTCCCTGCTGCTGCTGCTGCTGCTGGTGTTAGTGTCCCTGCTGCTGCTGCTGCTGCTGTGTTAGTGTCCCTGCTGCTGCTGCTGCTGCTGGTGTTAGTGTCCCTGCTGCTGCTGGTGTTAGTGTCCCTGCTGCTGCTGCTGCTGCTGCTGCTGCTGCTGGTGTTAGTGTCCCTGCTGCTGCTGCTGCTGCTGCTGCTGCTGCTGCTGCTGGTGTTAGTGTCCCTGCTGCTGCTGCTGCTGCTGGTGTTAGTGTCCCTGCTGCTGCTGCTGGTGTTAGTGTCCCTGCTGCTGCTGCTGGTGTTACTGCCCCTGCTGCTGCTGGTGTTAGTTTCCCTGCTGCTGCTGCTGCTGGTGTTAGTGTCCCTGCTGCTGCTGCTGCTGGTGTTAGTGTCCCTGCTGCTGCTGCTGCTGGTCAGTGTCCCTGCTGCTGCTGCTGCTGGTGTTAGTGTCCCTGCTGCTGCTGCTGGTGTTAGTGTCCCTGCTGCTGCACTGGTGTTAGTGTCCTTGCTGCTGCTGGTGTTAGTGTCCCTGCTGCTGCTGGTGTTAGTGTCCCTGCTGCTGCTGCTGCTGGTGTTAGTGTCCCTGCTGCTGCTGCTGGTGTTAGTGTCCCTGCTGCTGCTGCTGCTGCTGGTGTTAGTGTCCCTGCTGCTGCTGGTGTTAGTGTCCCCTGCTGCTGCTGCTGCTGGTGTTAGTGTCCCTGCTGCTTGCTGCTGGTGTTAGTGCCCCTGCTGCTGCTGGTGTTAGTGTCCCTGCTGCTGGTGTTAGTGTCCCTGCTGCTGCTGCTGGTGTTAGTGTCCCTGCTGTTGCTGCTGGTGTTAGTGCCCCTGCTGCTGCTGGTGTTAGTGTCCCTGCTGCTGCTGCTGGTGTTAGTGTCCCTGCTGCTGCTGGTGTTAGTGCCCCTGCTGCTGCTGCTGGTGTTAGTGTCCCTGCTGCTGCTGCTGGTGTTAGTGTCCCTGCTGCTGCTGCTGGTGTTAGTGTTCCTGCTGCTGCTGCTGCTGGTGGTGTTAGTGTCCCTGCTGCTGCTGCTGGTGTTAGTGTTCCTGCTGCTGCTGGTGTTAGTGTCCCTGCTGCTGCTGCTGCTGCTGCTGGTGTTAGTGTCCCTGCTGCTGCTGCTGGTGCTGATGTTAGTGTCCCTGCTGCTGCTGCTGCTGGTGTTAGTGTCCCTGCTGCTGCTGCTGGAGTTAGTGTCCCTGCTGCTGCTGCTGGTTTTAGTGCTGCTGCTGCTGGTGTTAGTGTCCCTGCTGCTGCTGCTGCTGCTGGTGTTAGTGTCCCTGCTGCTGGTGTTAGTGTCCCTGCTGCTGCTGCTGCTGCTGCTGCTGCTGGTGTTAGTGCCCCTGCTGCTGCTGTTGCTGCTGGTGTTAGTGTCCCTGCTGCTGCTGCTGCTGCTGGTGTTAGTGTCCCTGCTGCTGCTGCTGTTGTTAGTGTTCCTGCTGCTGCTGCTGCTGCTGGTGTTAGTGTCCCAGCTGCTGCTGCTGGTGTTAGTGTCCCTGTTGCTGCTGCTGGTGCTGGTGTTAGTGTTCCTGCTGCTGCTGATGTTAGTGTCCCTGCTGCTGCTGCTGCTGCTGCTGCTGGTGTTAGTGTCCCTGCTGCTGCTGCTGGTGTTAGTGTCCCTGCTGCTGGTGTTAGTGTCCCTGCTGCTGCTGCTGATGTTAGTGTCCCTGCTGCTGCTGCTGCTGCTGCTGCTGGTGTTAGTGTCCCTGCTGCTGCTGCTGGTGTTAGTGTCCCTGCTGCTGGTGTTAGTGTCCCTGCTGCTGCTGCTGGTGTTAGTGTCCCTGCTGCTGCTGCTGGTGTTAGTGTCCCTGCTGCTGCTGCTGGTGTTAGTGTCCCTGCTGCTGGTGTTAGTGTCCCTGCTGCTGCTGCTGTTGCTGCTGGTGTTAGTGTTCCTGCTGCTGCTGATGTTAGTGTCCCTGCTGCTGCTGCTGGTGTTAGTGCCCCTGCTGCTGCTGCTGCTGCTGGTGTTAGTGTCCCTGCTGCTGCTGCTGCTGGTGTTAGTGTCCCTGCTGCTGCTGCTGGTGTTAGTGTTCCTGCTGCTACTGGTGTTAGTGTCCCTGCTGCTGCTGCTGGTGTTAGTGCCCCTGCTGCTGCTGCTGGTGTTAGTGCCCCAGCTGCTGCTGCTGGTGTTAGTGTCCCTGCTGCTGCTGCTGGTGTTAGTGCCCCTGCTGCTGCTGCTGGTTAGTGTCCCTGCTGCTGCTGCTGGTTAGTGTCCCTGCTGCTGCTGCTGCTGGTGTTAGTGTCCCTGCTGCTGCTGCTGCTGGTGTTAGTGTCCCTGCTGCTGCTGCTGGTTAGTGTCCCTGCTGCTGCTGCTGGTGTTAGTGTTCCTGCTGCTGCTGCTGGTGATAGTGTCCCTGCTGCTGCTGGTGTTAGTGTCCCTGCTGCTGCTGGTGTTAGTGTCCCTGCTGCTGCTGCTGCTGCTGCTGGTGTTTGTGCCCCTGCTGCTGCTGCTGGTGTTAGTGTCCCTGCTGCTGCTGCTGCTGCTGGTGTTAGTGTCCCTGCTGCTGCTGCTGGTGTTAGTGCCCCTGCTGCTGCTGCTGGTGGTGGTGTTAGTGCCCCTGCTTCTGCCGGTGTTAGTGTCCCTGCTGCTGGTGTTAGTGTCCCTGCTGCTGCTGCTGGTGTTAGTGCCCCTGCTGCTGCCGGTGTTAGTGTCCCTGCTGCTGCTGTTAGTGTCCCTGCTGCTGCTGGTGTTAGTGTCCCTGCTGCTGCTGCTGGTGTTAGTGTCCCTGCTGCTGCTGGTGTTAGTGTCCCTGCTGCTGCTGCTGCTGGTGTTAGTGTCCCTGCTGCTGCTGGTTTTAGTGCCCCTGCTGCTGCTGCTGGTGTTGGTGTTAGTGTCCCTGCTGCTTCTGTTGCTGTTGGTGTTAGTGTCCCTGCTGCTGCTGCTGCTGCTGGTGTTAGTGCCCCTGCTGCTGCTGTTGCTGCTGGTGTTAGTGCCCCTGCTGCTGCTGCTGCTGCTGCTGGTGTTAGTGTCCCTGCTGCTGGTGTTAGTGTCCCTGCTGCTGCTGCTGCTGCTGGTGTTAGTGCCCTGCTGCTGCTGCTGTTGCTGCTGGTGTTAGTGCCCCTGCTGCTGCTGCTGCTGCTGCTGCTGGTGTTAGTGTCCCTGCTGCTGCTGCTGCTGCTGGTGTTAGTGTCCCTGCTGCTGGTGTTAGTGTCCCTGCTGCTGCTGCTGCTGCTGGTGTTAGTGTCCCTGCTGCTGCTGCTGGTGTTAGTGTCCCTGCTGCTGCTGCTGGTGTTAGTGTCCCTGCTGCTGCTGCTGCTGGTGTTAGTGTCCCTGCTGCTGCTGGTGTTAGTGTCCCTGCTGCTGCTGCTGGTGTTAGTGTCCCTGCTGCTGCTGCTGCTGTTGTTAGTGTCCCTGCTGCTGCTGCTGGTGTTAGTGTCCCTGCTGCTGCTGCTGGTGTGTTAGTGTCCCTGCTGCTGCTGGTGTTAGTGTCCCTGCTGCTGCTGTGGTTAGTGTCCCCTGCTGCTGCTGCTGCTGCTGCTGCTGGTGTTAGTGTCCCTGCTGCTGCTGCTGCTGCTGCTGCTGGTGTTAGTGTCCCTGCTGCTGCTGCTGCTGCTGCTGGTGTTAGTGTCCCTGCTGCTGCTGCTGGTGTTAGTGTCCCTGCTGCTGCTGCTGGTGGTGTTAGTGTCCCTGCTGCTGCTGGTGTTAGTGTCCCTGCTGCTGCTGCTGCTGGTGTTAGTGTCCCTGCTGCTGCTGGTGTTAGTGTCCCTGCTGCTGCTGCTGCTGGTGTTAGTGTCCCTGCTGCTGCTGCTGCTGCTGCTGCTGCTGCTGGTGTTAGTGTCCCTGCTGCTGCTGGTGGTAGTGTGCCTGCTGCTGCTGCTGTGTTAGTGTCCCCTGCTGCTGCTGCTGGTGTTAGTGTCCCTGCTGCTGTGGTGCTGCTGCTGCTGGTGTTTAGTGTCCCTGCTGCTGCTGCTGGTGTTAGTGTCCCTGCTGCTGCTGCTGGTGTTAGTGTCCAGCAGCAGCAGGGACACTAACACCACCAGCAGCAGCAGCAGCAGCAGGGATACTAACACCAGCAACAGCAGCAGGGACACTAACACCAGCAGCAGCAGCAACAGCAGCAGCAGCAGGGACACTAACACCAGCAGCAGCAGCAACAGCAGCAG
>WNGS01166861.1:0-24471 GCA_020271785.1 Procambarus virginalis
CACAGGGTACAGAATAGGTGATGAAGTACTTAATGAAACAGACAGAGAGAAAGATCTAGGAGTTGATATCACACCAAACCTATCTCCTAAAGCCCACATAAAGAGAATAACGTCTGCGGCATATGCGAGGCTGGCTAACATCAGAACGGCGTTCAGGAACCTGTGTAAGGAATCATTCAGAATCTTGTACACCACATATGTAAGACCAATCCTGGAGTACGCGGCCCCAGCATGGAGCCCGTACCTTGTCAAGCACAAGACGAAGCTGGAAAAAGTCCAAAGGTATGCTACTAGACTAGTCCCAGAACTAAGAGGCATGAGTTATGAGGAAAGGCTGCGGGAAATGCAACTTACGACACTGGAAGACAGAAGAGTAAGGGGGGACATGATCACAACCTACAAAATCCTCAGGGGAATTGACCGGGTAAACAAGGATGAACTATTCAACACTGGAGGGGCGCGAACAAGGGGACACAGGTGGAAGCTGAGTACCCAAATGAGCCACAGAGACATTAGAAAGAACTTTTTCAGTGTCAGAGTAGTTAGTAAATGGAATGCACTAGGCAGTGATGTGGTGGAGGCTGACTCCATACACAGTTTCAAATGTAGATATGATAGAGCCCAGTAGGCTCAGGAAACTGTACACCAGTTGATTGACAGTTGAGAGGTGGGACCAAAGAGCCAAAGCTCAACCCCCGCAAGCACAATTAGATGAGTACAATTAGGTGAGTACAACCCGTGACGCAACACAAGACCAGTTACACAACCCGTGACGCAACACAAGACCAGTTACACAACCCGTGACGCAACACACTAGACCTGTTACACAACCCGTGACGCATCACACAAGACCAGTTACACAACCCATGACGCAACACACAAGACCAGTTACACAACCCGTGACGCAACACACAAGACCTGTTACACAACCCGTGACGCAACACACAAGACCTGTTACACAACCCGTGACGCAACACACAAGACCTGTTACACAACCCGTGACGCAACACATGAGGCCAGTTACACAACCCGTGACGCAACACACAAGACCAGTTACACAACCCGTGACGCATCACAAGACCAGTTACACAACCCGTGACGCAACACACAAGACCAGTTACACAAACCGTGACGCAACACATGAGGCCAGTTACACAACCCGTGACGCAACACACAAGACCAGTTACACATCCCGTGACGCAACACACAAGACCAGTAACACAACCCGTGACGCAACACACAAGACCTGTTTCACAACCCGTGACGCAACACACAAGACCTGTTACACAACCCCTGACGCAACACATGAGGCCAGTTACACAACCCGTGACGCAACACATGAGGCCAGTTACACAACCCGTGACGCAACACACAAGACCAGTTACACAACCCGTGACGCAACACATGAGGCCAGTTACACAACCCGTGACGCAACACATGAGGCCAGTTACACAACCCGTGACGCATCACAAGTCAGTTTCTCATACCATGATTCAACAAAAGATCAATTACACCATCAAAGACAAACTAAAGGAATGGTTCAACAAGTGGTTGTTAGAGTTTAACCCGAGCAAATGTAAAGTAATTAAGATAGGTGTAGGGAGCACGAGGCCAGACACAAATTACCATCTGGAAGATGAAATTCTTCAAGAATCAGAGTGAGAAAGACCTGGGGGTTCATATCACGCCAGACCTGTCTCCCCAAAGCCCACATCAAGAGGTTATCATCAGCGGCACATACCAGGTTGGCCAACATAAGAACGGCCTTTAGAAACTTGTTTAAGAAGTCATTTAGAATCTTGTATGCAATGTAAGACCAGTCCTGGAGTATGCAGCACCAGCAAACAGTGTTAGTACTCAAATTTTATGACGGTTGGGTTATAGCCAATCACAAGCGAGTAGGTCTCTGACGTCATTCCCCAACAGAGCTGGCACTGGCCGCTCTCATCAGTATCTCACAGGCCCACAGTTAGGTGGGACCTCGGCAGGCCGCATCTATACCTTGTTGCTTTTACCCAAAAAACTACTGAAGTGAACTACTGTGAATTCTCCACTAGCAAGCAAGCACCGTACGTCTAAGGGCGACGAATAAGAGTCCGTATCTGGTCAAGCACAAGCATTAATTGGAGAAGGTTCAGAGGTTTGCCACCTGACTAGTATCCAAGCTGAGGAGTATTAGCTACGAGGAAAGACTACGGGAACTAATCCTCCCGTTGCTGGAAGACAGAAAAGTTATGGGAAGACATGCTCACCACATACAAAGATTTTGAGAGGAATTGATAGGGTTATCTTATCTTGAGGTTATCCTGAGATGATTTCGGGGCTTAGCGTCCCCGCGGCCCGGTCCTATGGCTTCCTATTTGTTACACACACCCCTGGGAAGCAGCCCGTAGCAGCTGTCTAACTCTCAGGTACCTATTTACTGCTAGATAACAAGGGCATCAGGGTGAAAGAAACATTTTGCCTATTTGTCTCCGGGTAGATAAAGACAGTTTATTTAACACAGTGGACAAACGAACAGGTTGCCTAGCCTCGCCATACTCCCTTACTCCATTGTACCCCTGGCTTTGCCTGTGTCTCAAAATGCAAATTATTACTTACAGTGTACCTGAGAATACTTGTAAGCAATCTACCTCATTTTCTTTCTTTTTTATTGTTCATTTTGTGTTTGTCTTGTATAGTCTTGTTTATATTTTTATTTTCCCCCCTTTTATATAAAAATTTTGTTTTGAAATTGCCATTCTTGCCGTGTTTTCCTACAACCAGCCTTCGTATGCAAACAAGTATAGACCCTGAACTAAACCTCTTATCCACTATCTATGACAATCATTACTTTAATGATCAAAATTGTAGATATTTTACAGCTCATGATGTAAACAATGTATTAACACATAATCACAATATTTCTGTAATTAACTTGAATGTAAGATCACTAAGCAAACACTTCGATGATATTACTGCCTTGATTGAAACTACTGACAACAAATTCTCTTTTATTACACTTACTGAAACGTGGTTAAAAGAGGATACTACTCAACTCTTTAACATGCCAAACTACTCACCAATTCACAACTGTCGACCAATTCAGAGAGGTGGTGGTACTGCTCTTTACTACCACCAAGAACTAACATGCTTAAAAGTAATTAGAACTAGAGACTACTGTGGGGTTGCAACCCGTCCTCGCAAATGCGTATAGTCAATATTGACTTATTAAATACGTGCATAGGTGACATACTAAACTTAATAGTTTACCTTGAAAAACTTCATAGAAAACACCGACCTTACCTAACCTTGTTAGTATGTTAAGATAAGCATCTTATTGCTTCGGGCATTTGCGAGGACATATCTTGCGTCAACTGGCTCGCGCAGTGTTAAATGCAGACACGTAACATAAGAAAATGTCCTGGCATCAGGGTCGGGAAGGAGGGAGGGGGGAGGGGGTGGGAGGATGGGAGGGAGGGGGGGGGATGTGATCGAAGGAGGGAGATCTGGATGGGGATCAGGAAAAAATGATGGCCCTAATCTAATTTTTTGGTGAGGGATATTCCTGGGCGGGCCCACAAAGTGTTGCTTGTTTCTGTTTTACTTGGGCGGAGTATGAGTATTTATTACTCGTATGGTCGCTTTAGTAAGATTTTGCCATATGTGTTTAACAACTTCTTCTGCTCTGTTGAATCTAAGTTGAAATCTTAATGGGTTTGTAACTGTGCACTGTGTTAGATAATGTTCCAGTGGTCTGTTGTGTGTGTAACTGTGCACTGTGTTAGATAATGTTCCCGTGGTCTGTCGGGCATTTCTCCACAGTGTTGACATTTCCTCTCATCTTCCGGAACCTGCAAGCCTATTTCCCATGCACATGGGTATCCAAGCCTGATGCGATGTAGATGTACTTCTGTTGCTCTACTGTTCCCTTTCATCAAACTAAGTGGTTCGTAGTTGGTTGAATTCTTGTACCAAACCGCAGATCCTGATGTTGCAACTGCTATGTTGTGGTCACTGGGTTCTGGTTGAGCTCTTGGTGGCAGACAGAACTGACAGTGTGCAGATGTCGTCTTAATACATGCAGATAAAGATTGGATATTAAACTTTTAAATAGAGATCCCGAAAAGCAAGCTCTGTCCTCGCATCATTCGTATTGTTCATTCTTAGGACAGAGGAGGCTTGGGGCGGCCTGCGGGCTGCCCGAAACAACAGCCTTTTAGATCAAGTAATCACAAGACAGACCTTGCCCCTGGCCAGGATTGGGGGAGTAGAAGAGCCCTTAGAACCACTCTAAATATACTTCAGGCAGACGTAGAGAAGAATACATGCCACAATCTCTTGCAACTGTAAAAATACTTCGTGCTAGTATCAAGTGCCACGATATTGACGTGTTCTATGCATCGGTAAGTTGGTTGATTGGGATCGTTCCTTCCTGGTCAGGCCAACTGCTGCATTTTGTACGAAATGGCAAATAGAGAGAATTGGCTGTAATCAGGTATCGATGAAGTCTTGCAGTCATTAAAGGTAATGACATGTTCCAGTGGTGACGTGTTCCAGTGGTGACATGTTCCAGTGGTGACGTGTTCCAGTGGTGACATGTTCCAGTGGTGTCATGTTCCAGTGGTGACATGTTCCAGTGGTGACGTGTTCCAGTAGTGACATGTTCCAGTGGTGTCATGTTCCAGTGATGACATGTTCCAGTGGTGACATGTTCCAGTGGTGACGTGTTCCAGTGGTGACATGTTCCAGTGGTGACGTGTTCCAGTGGTGACATGTTCCAGTGGTGACGTGTTCCAGTGGTGACATGTTCCAGTGGTGACGTGTTCCAGTGGTGACATGTTCCAGTGGTGTCATGTTCCAGTGGTGACATGTTCCAGTGGTGACATGTTCCAGTGGTGACATGTTCCAGTGGTGACATGTTCCAGTGGTGACATGTTCCAGTGGTGACATGTTCCAGTGGTGTCATGTTCCAGTGGTGACATGTTCCAGTGGTGACATGTTCCAGTGGTGACATGTTCCAGTGGTGACATGTTCCAGTGGTGACATGTTCCAGTGGTGACATGTTCCAGTGGTGACATGTTCCAGTGGTGACATGTTCCAGTGGTGACATGTTCCAGTGGTGACATGTTCCAGTGGTGACATGTTCCAGTGGTGACATGTTCCAGTGGTGACATGTTCCAGTGGTGACATGTTCCAGTGGTGACATGTTCCAGTGGTGACATGTTCCAGTGGTGTCATGTTCCAGTGGTGACATGTTCCAGTGGTGACATGTTCCAGTGGTGACATGTTCCAGTGGTGACATGTTCCAGTGGTGACATGTTCCAGTGGTGACATGTTCCAGTGGTGACATGTTCCAGTGGTGACATGTTCCAGTGGTGACATATTCCAGTGGTGACACGTTCTCTTTACTATCAACCTTGCGGTGGTTGGACGATTGGGCAACGTTCCTTTACTCAGATCCTGTACGTCCAGTATGTAAACGATTGGCAAATCACAAGGGGGGGGGGGGAATACGGCGCTGAATAACCTAACCGGCTCCAGTACTTGAATGCGACCTTCATCACGTATCCCGCGTAATGCATGACAGGTATTCATACAAAGAACAGAGAGAACATGTACACAATCTAAGAATAATAATATCAGACGACCTAATGTTTAGAGAACACAACAAAGCATTCGTAACCTCAACAAAATTATGCGGGAGAATCTTTACCTGGAGGCTATGTAGAGAAATAGAAACGATTGAACTAAACTTATAAGAATCGTATACAATCCAGGAGAGGCAACGAGAGCAAAAGACCATCCGTAAAATAGAGAGGAATCCGAAATAATGTTTCTCCTGTGTAAAATCTAGAACAAACACTACATCTAGTATTGGGCCCCTGCACAAGGTAGATGAAACTTATACAGATGACAACAAAGAAATTAGTGAATTACTGATGAGGCTACAGTACGATTCTGTTTTCAGTGAGCCCTTAAGCACACTGCATATTGATACCCTCCCCCCCCCCAAAAAAAATAGAGTTCTTCGTGAATGGGATACCAACATCGTCATATATATCAGATGTCACCCTATCCCCACTGGATTTTGAAGTAACCACACACAGCATTCCTTTGCACTCTGCACCAGACCATGAGTCCTGGAACGCCTTTCTCTCACAAGTCAAGCCTGGCCTCGGGCCGGGCTTGGGGAGTAGAAGAACTCTCAGAACCCGGATATCAACTAATGTTGATATCCGCCCAACCAGGTATAATATATAGCATCAACCAGGTATCAACCTAGGTAATAAATGAAAGCAAAGAGGCCAGGCTTGGGGAGTAGAAGAACTCTCAAAACCCCATCAACCAGGTATCAACCAGGTATAACATATAGCATCAACCAGGTATCAACCTAGGTAATAAATGAAAGCAAAGAAAAATTTAATAATAAACATAGGCAAGTTTAATCTAATGATTATTAACTGTAAATAGTTTAGTTATGATCCTATAATTAATAAGAACTACAGAAAATATTAATGCACTCAATTAATTAAGTCGAGCAGTGTGAACTAGATTGCTACGAAGTGTGTTAGTTTGTCGAAAGGCGAGTTTAATGTCAAGAGGACGAAAGGTATTGGAAACAGTTTTGAGTTCAGATATGAAGGGAAGGCATAGTACAGTGCTACTAGTGTTGGAAGCAGGTTTAGGATGAAAGAAATTTCGTTTAGCTTGAGAGTGGGCACAGTTGATGAAATGCAAAGGGTAACCAAGGCGAGAGAATGATTTGTAGATAAAGGCAATTTCAGAATCAAGAAACTGAGGGTCGCTGATGCTTAGAGCGCGGAGGAAGAGAGAGACGAGGACACTTTTCTTAACAGAAGGAGGATGGTAGGAAAAGAAGTGAATGTACATGCCACTATGCATGGGTTTACGGTAGACAGAGAAAGAGAACCCAGACACAGAGCTGTGAACATGAACATCAAGAAAACGAAGGAGGGAATTAGATTTCCACTCAACTTTGAAATGAATAGAAGGAGCCAGATTGTTAAGAGAGGCGAGAAAAGGCTGGAAAAGGCTAAGGTCATGAGGTCATAAAGCAAAAATGTCATCAACATAGCGAAGAAAGAGAGAGGGACGAGTATCAAAAGAAGGAAGAAGAACAGTTTCGAAGTATTCCATGTAGAAATTAGCAGGAACAGGGGAGAGAGGGGAACCCATAACGACACCGAAAAATTGTGTAATATTTACCATAGAAAGAGAAAGAGTTAGAGTCAACACAGAGTCTAATGAGATCGAGGAAAACGACAGTTCTACTATAAGTAGAACTGTCTATCGTTCTTTATTCCTTATTATTCCACACAAATCAAAAAAGAAAATATGTGCGAAACTTACATAATCTGCTCATTAATATAGAAAGAACGAGGTATGGTAG
The DNA here is from genome assembly GCA_020271785.1 of Procambarus virginalis. Lineage (NCBI taxonomy): Eukaryota > Metazoa > Arthropoda > Malacostraca > Decapoda > Cambaridae > Procambarus > Procambarus virginalis. The sequence continues at coordinate 7,394 of WNGS01166861.1, forward strand.
GTTGCTGTTTAAGGGTGGTTAAAGGTGTGACACAAGCTGATGATGAACTGACACGACACAACAGGTTGATGATGGAGTGACACTTGATACAACAGGTTGATGATGGAGTGACACTTGACACAACAGGTTGATGATGGAGTGACACTTGATACAACAGTTTGATGATGGAGTGACACTTGACACAACAGGTTGATGATGGAGTGACACTTGATACAACAGGTTGATGGTGGAGTGACACTTGACACAACAGGTTGATGATGGAGTGACACTTGACACAACAGGTTGATGGTGGAGTGACACTTGACACAACAGGTTGATGATGGAGTGACACTTGACACAACAGGCTGATGGTGGAGTAACACTTGACACAACAGGTTAATGATGCAGTGCCACTTGACACAAAAAGTTGATGGTGGAGTGACACTTGGCACAACAAGTTGATGGTGGAGTGACACTTGACACAACAAGTTGATGGTGGAGTGACACTTGACACAACAAGTTGATGATGGAGTGACACTTGACACAACAAGTTGATAGTGGAGTGACACTTGACACAACAAGTTGATGGTGGAGTGACACTTGACACAACAGGTTGATGGTGGAGTGACACTTGACACAACAGGTTGATGATGGAGTGACACTTGACACAACAAGTTGATGGTGGAGTGACACTTGACACAACAGGTTGATGATGGAGTGACACTTGACACTACAGGTTGATAGTGGAGTGGCACTTGACAAAACAAGTTAATGGTGGAGTGACACTTGACACAACAAGTTAATGGTGGAGTGACACTTGACACAACAAGTTGATGGTGGAGTGACACTTGACACAACAGAGGGATGGTGGAGTGACACTTGACACAACAGAGGGATGGTGGAGTGACACTTGACACAACAAGTTGATGGTGGAGTGACACTTGACACAACAAGTTGATGATTGAGTGACACTTGACACAACAGGTTGATGATGGAGTGACATTTGACACTACAGGTTGATGATGGAGTGACACTTGACACAACAGGTTGATGATGCAGTGACACTTGACACTACAGGTTGATGATGGAGTGACACTTGACACAACAGGTTGATGGTGGAGTGTCACTTGACACAACAGGTTGATGATGGAGTGACACTTGACACAACAGGTTGATGATGGAGTGACACTTGACACTACAGGTTGATGATGGAGTGACATTGACACTACAGGTTGATGACGGAGTGACACTTTACACAACAGGTTGATGATAGAGTGACACTTGACACTAAAGGTTGATGATGGAGTGACACTTGACGCAACAGGTTGATGGTGGAGTGACACTTGACACAACAGGTTGATGATGGAGTGACACTTGACACTACAGGAAAATGATGGAGTGACACTTGACACTACAGGATGATGATGGAGTGACACTTGACACAATAGGTTGATAGTGGAGTGACACTTGACACAACGGTTGATGATGGAGTGACACTTGACACAACAGGTTGATGGTGGAGTGACACTTGACATAACGGGTTGATAGTGGAGTGACACTTGACACAACAGGTTGATAGTGGAGTGACACTTGACACTACAGGTTGATGATATAGTGACACTTGACACAACAGGTTGATGGTGGAGTGACACTTGACACAACAGGTTGATGGTGGAGGGGCACTTGACACAACAGGTTGATGGTGGAGTGACACTTGACAGAACAGGTTGATGGTGGAGTGACACTTGACACAACAGGTTGATGGTGGAGTGACACTTGACACAACAGGTTGATGATGGAGTGACACTTGACACAACAGGTTGATGGTGGAGTGACAATTGACACAACAGGTTGATGGTGGAGTGACACTTGACACAACAGGTTGATGGTGGAGTGACACTTGACACAACATGTTGATGATAGAGTGACACTTGATACAACAGGTTGATGATGGAGTGACACTTGACACAACAAGTTGATGGTGGAGTGACACTTGACACAGAAGTTGATGGAGGAGTGACACTTGGCACAACAGAGGGATGGTGGAGTGACACTTGACACAACAGGTTGATGGTGGAGTGACACTTGACACTACACGTTGATGATGGAGTGACACTTGACACAACAGGTTAATGATGGAATGACACTTGACACAACAGGTTGATGAGGAGTGACACTTGACACTACAGGTTGATGGTGGAGTGACACTTGACACAACAGGTTGATGGTGGAGTGACACTTGACACAACAAGTTGATGGAGTGACACTTGACACAACAAGTTGATGGAGTGACACTTGACACAACAGAGTTGATGGTGGAGTGACACTTGACACAACAGAGGGATGGTGGAGTGACACTTGACACAACAGGTTGATGTTGGAGTGACACTTGACACAACAGGTTGATGATGGAGTGACACTTGACACAACAGTTGATGATGGAGTGACACTTGACACAACAGGTTGATGGTGGAGTGACACTTGACACAACAGGTTGATGGTGGAGTGACACTTGACACAACAGGTTGATGGTGGAGTGACACTTGACACAACAGGTTGATGGTGGAGTGACACTTGACACAACAGGTTGATGGTGGAGTGACACTTGACACAACAGGTTGATGGTGGAGTGACACTTGACACAACAGGTTGATGGTGGAGTGACACTTGACACAACAGGTTGATGGTGGAGTGACACTTGACACAACAGGTTGATGGTGGAGTGACACTTGACACAACAGGTTGATGGTGGAGTGACACTTGACACAACAGGTTGATGATGGAGTGACACTTGACACAACAGGTTGATGGTGGAGTGACACTTGACACAACAGTTGATGGTGGAGTGACACTTGACACAACAGAGTTGATGGTGGAGTGACACTTGACACAACAGGTTGATGGTGGAGTGACACTGGAGTGACACTTGACACAGGTTGATTGAGTGACACTTGACACTACAGGTTAATGCTGGAATGACACTTGACACAACAGGTTGATGATGGAGTGACACTTGACACTACAGGTTGATGATGGAGTGACACTTGACACAACAGGTTGATGATGGAGTGACACTTGACACAACAAGTTGATGGTGGAGTGACACTTGACACAACAAGTTGATGGTGGAGTGACACATGACACAACAAGTTGATGGTTGAGTGACACTTGACACAACAGAGGGATGGTGGAGTGACACGTGACACAACAGAGGGATGGTGGAGACACTTGACACAACAAGTTGATGGTGGAGTGACACTTTACAAAACAAGTTGATGGTGGAGTGACACTTGACACAACAGAGGGATGGTGAAGTGACACTTGACACAACAGAGGGATGTTGGAGTGACACTTGACACAACAAATTGATGGTGGAGTGACACGTGACACAACAAGTTGATAGTGGAGTGACACTTGACACAACAAGCTGATGGTGGAGTGACGCTTGACACAACAAGTTGATAGTAGAGTGACACTTGACACAACAGAGGGATGTTGGAGTGACACTTGACACAACAGGTTGATTATGGAGTGACACTTGACACAACAGGTTGTTAGTGGAGTGACACATGACACAACAAGTTGATGGTGGAGTGACACTTGACACAACAGAGGGATGGTGGAGTGCCACTTTACACAACAGGTTGATGATGGGGTGCCACTTGACACAACAGGTTGATAGTGGAGTGACACATGACACAACAAGGTGATAGTGGAGTGACACTTGACAGAACAGAGGGATGGTGGAGTGACACTTGACACAACAGAGGGATGGTGGCGTGACACTTGACACAACAAGTTGATGGTGGAGTGACACTTGACACAACAAGTTGATGGTGGAGTGACACTTGTTGGGTATCTGGGGCTTGAACTCAGAAAATAACTTATTTAATTATTATATTAAAATAAATCGAAGGACCACCCGCTTTTGAGAAAAGAGGGAAAACAAATAAAATTGATCATTAGAATGACACCAGAGAACCAGTGTCTATGGAAAATCATTCAATAGATATTCACTTGAAAATAATGAAGACTGTAATTATTAATTAAAGCCAAAGCCTCAAATATCAACATTGGGGGGTTATTTCTAGAAATTCATATATATCTAGGAACCAGTGTGGTTCGTCACTAGTTCATTATGGCATTGGTATTATGGTAAATCTAACTACAACATATGTAAATATATGGTAATCAAATTATATTCATTTAAGATCATATTAATTATAGAAGCAATAATTAAATTGAATAAATTTATAAGAAAAATGGGTCTTAGCTGTAAGACGATTTCTAACGCCAGTTCATCACTCGTCCTCGTGATCACAGAATCCCCATAGAGAAATGACTCGAGGTAAATAACACGATCGATGACAATCTTGCTGGCGTCTCAAATACACGCTGTAATACAAGAAATATAAAGTAGCAATTGACTAGGCTACAAAATTGTGCTCATATATTCATGAAGCTGAACTGAGTAATAAATATTACTAACATTTGATTGTTATTAATTTCTCGTCATAACGACAAACTACTCACTAAGGCCCTAACTACTCAGATGCATCCGACTAGAAAGAAAAAACCTGTGAGCGTAACCGAGTACTAAGGTTTGCCGAGATGAGCGTCTGCTGGACTCAGTGTTCACTGCCGTGCACACTTATTTACGGTCCGGGTGGTAATTGTAGACGCTGGGTTCACTCTTGAGGCACTAGAGAACACTGGCAAGTAAATTCCACTTATTAACTGAGTGTCGACGTAATTCTTATCGACAAGAATTCTCAATTAATGCCATGTGCTCCACCACGTTGTCTCGTGTGCGTGCCTTGTTGTTGTCGTAATAATGGCGTCGCCGCCCTCCCTCTCCCCGCTCTCGCATTCACCACGGAAATTATTAAACACAAATTATTCTTTCCCGCGCAATTATGGATGAAATGCGATAATATGAACTGGGTTGAAATTATAGGGAATTAATAATTATAATATTCTCGATAAATGATCTCTAGCGAGAAATGGAGATAATATTTATACTTCTCCAGAGCATTCGATCGTAACAGAATAAAACTGTTACTGAATAATTTCAATTAATAACTCTTGATTTACATTATCAGGAGTAATATTATCAGCAATATGCTCAGATTAATTTATATTAACACTATGGTTAGTAGTGTTAAGAGCTACTGCAATTAATAGGTTAATATTAATTTATCATAATAATAATAATGGATGATAAGTGTTGGAAATTTCCAACATAACTCCGGGGGAGAAAACTCGGGTCGCAGTGCCATGTTGAGTACTGACGTACCTATCCCGAAGTTAGTAGGTTAGTATGTTAGTATGTTAGTATGTTAGTACACACACAACGGATGTCCCGTAAATGTCAAGGACATACAAGAATTTAAGACATGAAAATTAATGTCATAATTAATAGTTTACACAAGTTAATGATTGAATCATACAATTCAAGTAACTGAGACTCTACTGTGAGGTGAATGTCTGGGTCATTGTGACTTGTAGCTGATTGGTTACTAGACATCACAACACAGTATCATCATGATCACTCAAATTGGATGAAAAATTATTTGCTCTTAGTCAGAGCTATAATAGGCTTGTAGTTTCCTTTTACATTGTTGAGCAGCAGCTCTAGTGGGGCGTGTGCTCGGTGGATCAGAATTGTTATCCTCGGAAACTGTTGAAGCTGGTTCTGATAAACACTCTCGTTCTGCTAATTCGAGAGGTACCAACTTCTCTAATGTCTTTAGAGTAGTAGTGCCTTTGCACAAAACTCGTACTACTCTCAGGATACCTTGGTGATCTGGGTGGATTGCAACAATTTTGCCTATAGGCCATTCTGACCTTGGTCCATCACTGTCAACTAATACTAGGTCTCCTGGTTTAAGCTGTACTTTATTATAGGGGCTCGAAGCTCCATAGTGGTACTCTCGTAGAGCGGTGAGGTACTCTCGAGTCCACACCTCATTCCACCTTTCAATTACTCTAGAGAGATGTTGGTAACTTTGTACTAAGTCACTCCTGGTTACATAGGAAGGATCGACGGGGTCCTCTTCTGCCAAAGGTATCAGAGGGCTCAGCAGGCCTCCATGTATTAAATGCGAGGGACTCAGAGGCTCTCTCTGTGAGAAATCATCTGATAGATAAGTTAATGGGCGATTGTTGACTCGCGCCTCAATTTCCACGACGAGTGTTTGGAGTTCTGAGTAACTAATTTTCTGTCGATGCAAGGTCTTCCTTAAACACTTCTTGACAGTCCCTATCATTCGTTCGTAAAACCCACCTTGCCAGGGGGCTCTGGGAGCAATAAATTTCCAGTGGCATTGTCGTCTCTGCATGACAGACTGCACTTCTGGATGATTCCATATCTCTCGTAAGCAGGCTTCTCCTGCCACAAAATTTGAGCCATTATCAGATATCATGAGCTTGGGACAGGATCTGCGAGCTGCAAATCTACGAAAAGCTTGGAGGCTTCAGCACTCATGTCAGAAGTCACTTCTAAATGTACGCCTCGTGTGGTAGCACATGTGAAGAGGCAAATATAAGCTTTCACTGGTATCTTATCCGGATTGCCAGTGAGAAGCAAGGCTCCTGTGTAATCAACACCAGTAGTCTCAAACGGACGAAGATGAACTACCCTCTCTTTAGGGAGTGGTGGTGGTCCTGGGTAAGGACACACTCGAGCATCGTAGCGTTGACAGATTATACAGGACTTAATAATTGATTTGACAGTTTGACGACCTTGAGGAAGCCAATATTTCTGTCTGAGGTCGGTGAGTGTGTCTAACACTCCACCATGCAAAGTACCATATTGATGGTGATGTAAAACTAGAAGTTTGGTAATAACGTGGTGACGTGGTAGAAGGATTGGATTCTTTGTGTCCAAATCAATTTTTGCATGAAGCAAACGTCCTCCACACCTTAATATATTATGAGTGTTGGTATCATACCAGATACCTAGAGACTTGGTTAATTTATCTGGAAGATTTTCATATTCACTTCCATATGTCTCTTGTTGTGCACGTTTGATCCAGTAGATGATAGGATTGGGAAACTTATGCTTGATTCCTATCTTGGCAAGAAAATCAAACACATGTGCTGTCACTCTTAATAACTTACTCAAGTTAGAATAATTGTGAGGATTAATAGCTGAGACTCGATGAGGTTCTGGGTCTTTCATGGGAGTAGTGATACTGGTCACTATGACTTGTGGTTTCTGTTTGGGCCACTGACCACTAACAAGCCATGAAGGTCCATTAAACCACATCGAAGACTTACTTAGCTGTTTAAATGTTAAACCTCTTGATAAGTAATCTGCAGGATTGTCCTTAGTGGGGACATGTCTGAATTTATATCCAGCAGATAATTCATGAATTTCCCTAACGCGATTACTAACGTAGGGAGTTTTATTGTTGTTATTTCTTACCCATTGTAAGACTGCCTCATTGTCTGACCACACTACGATCTCACCAAAGTGAATATTATTGAGTGTCTTGGTCAGGCAATGAGCCAATCTTACTCCCACTAGCAATGCAGTTAACTCCATTTGAGGTAAAGATCTCTTCTTGATTGGAGCAACTCTCGCTTTAGATGTGAGTAAAATTGATTGTGCACTATTGACTAAGTAGGCTGCAGCGCCATATGCTTTGCCAGAGGCATCGCAAAAAATGTGCAAATTTGTAGGTAAGTTTTGTCCTGAAGCATTACGAGGAAATTTCAAAACACCTAATTGATTGAAATCCGCTGCGAGTATTTGCCATTTCTCTTGCAACTCAATTGGCAACGGATCATCCCATCCCATATGTTTCTGCCAGCATTCCTGCATTAGGAGTTTGCCCCTTATTAATATAGGACTAAGTAAGCCTAAGGGATCAAATGGTTGACTGACATATGAGAGCAATTTTCTCATGGTAAGGGATGAATTATTGGTTTGTACTGACTTGATATTCATCTCGTCAGTACCTGTGTTCCATTCCACACCCAGAACTTTTAATTGATTAGGCACCTGATAACCTGGAAATTCTTTCTCGATTATCTGGTTTAATGATTTATTGTTTGAGGCCCATGATTGTAGTGGCATATTGGCTCCTATTAACTCACGGTTAGCCTCATGGTAAATTTCTACCAATTTGGATTTATCATTAGTTGTTCCCTGGAAATTATCGACATACAAGTTGTCACTGATCTCTGCCTTATAAGGGCTATTTGACTTCTTCAAATGTGTATCTAATGTGGCTTGCAGTAGAAACGGCGAGGAAGTCGCTCCGAAAAGCACCGAGGCAAACCGATAGGTTATGACCTCACTGTCAGGAGCCTGGGGATCTTTAATCCAGAGAAATTTGGTGTAATTACGATCCTCCTCTTGCAATCCTACTCTAAGGAAAGCTTTACTGATATCAGCAGTATAAGCAAAAATACCAGTACGGAATCGTAACAGTACATCATGTAGCCTTTGTGTTAGGCTAGGTCCCGTTTGGAGACATTCATTCAAAGACACGCTGCTTGCCTTCACTTTGGCACTACAGTTGAAAACAATACGTATTGGTGTTGTCAATGAATCTTTCAACACAGCGTGATGGGTAAATAGTGACCTGTTTTTNAACGGATATTACACAAAATGAAGACTTTGAAAGAGAAATTGACAATATGCCCATGCACTCAGCCCCGGGGCCGACTCATGGAATCAATATTCATAAAGAAATGTAAAGTACCAGTAGCGAGAGCACTAGCGTAATATGGAGAAAGAGCCTGGATACAGGGGAGATACCAGCAGCACTTAAATCTGCAGATATAGCTCCGTTGCACAAGGGGGGGAGTAAAGCCTTGGCAAAAAATTATAGGCCAGTTGCACTAACATCACACATAATAAAAGTGTTTGAAAGAGTGATTAGGAATCAAATTTCTAGTTTTATGGAAAACAATGAATTGCACAATCCAGGACAACATGGATTTAGAGCGGGAAGATCCTGTCTGTCACAGTTACTCAACCACTATGACAAAATCACAGAAGCCCTAGAAGAAAAGCAAAATGCAGATGTTGTATACACAGACTTTGCAAAGGCTTTCGACAAATGTGACCATGGGGTGATAGCTCACAAAATGAGGTCAATGGGAATAACTGGAAAAGTAGGACGCTGGATACTCAATTTCCTGTCGAACAGAACACAAAGAGTAACAGTCAATCAGATAAAATCGAGTCCAAGCGATGTTAAAAGCTCTGTTCCTCAAGGTACAGTCCTTGCACCGCTACTGTTCCTTATTCTCATATCTGATATAGACAAAAATACACGTCACAGCTTCGTGTCATCCTTCGCAGATGACACAAAAATCAGCATGAAAATTACCTCTGCTGAAGACATTGAAAAACTACAAACAGATGTCAACAAAGTTTTCGATTGGGCAGCAGAAAATAATATGATGTTTAACAGTGATAAATTTCAGGTACTCAGGTACGGCAAAAATGAGGATCTGAAACATAATACAGGGTACAAAACACAATCAAATCTTCCCATAGTAGAAAAACAGCATGTCAAGGATTTGGGAATAATGATGTCCGACGATCTAACGTTTAGGGAGCATAACCAAGCAAATATCGCATCAGCCAGAAAAATGATCGGATGGATTACGAGAACTTTCAAATCCAGGGATCCCATCACAATGGTTGTACTCTTCAAGTCACTTGTGTTGTCCCGTCTCGAATACTGCTCAGTACTCACTTCCCCCTTCAGAGCAGGAGAGATTGCTGAAATAGAGGGAATACAGAGAACATATACGGCACGCATAGACGAGATAAAACACCTAAATTATTGGGATCGTCTCAAAGCTCTCCAAATGTACTCTCTAGAAAGGAGACGAGAGAGATACCAAATAATATACACGTGGAAAATACTGGAGGGCCAGGTCCCAAATCTACACAGTAAAATAACAACGTACTGGAGTGAACGATATGGAAGAAAATGCGAGATTGAACCAGTGAAGAGCAGAGGTGCCATAGGCACAATCAGAGAACACTGTATAAACATCAGAGGTCCGCGGTTGTTCAACGTCCTCCCAGCGACTATAAGAAATATTGCCGGAACAACCGTGGACATCTTCAAGAGAAAACTGGACTGTTTCCTAAGAGAAGTCCCGGATCAGCCGGGCTGTGGTGGGTATGTGGCTCTGCGGGCCGCTCCAAGCAACAGCCTGGTGGATCAAACTCTCACAAGTCGAGCCTGGCCTCGGGCCGGGCTTGGGGAGTAGAAGAACTCCCAGAACCCCATCAACCAGGTATCAACCAGGACGCAACAGGTTGATGATGGAGTGACACTTGACACTACAGGTTGATGATGGAGTGACACTTGACACTACAGGTTGATGATGGAGTGACACTTGACACAACAGGTTGATGATGGAGTGACACTTGACACTACAGGTTGATGGTGGAGTGACACTTGACACAACAGGTTGATAATGGAGTGACACTTGACACTACAGGTTAATAGTGGAGTGATACTTGACACAACGGGTTGATGGTGGAGTGACACTTGACATAACGGGTTGATAGTGGAGTGACACTTGACACAACAGGTTGATAGTGGAGTGACACTTGACACAACAGGTTGATGGTGGAGTGACACTTGATACAACAGGTTGATGGTGGAGTGACACTTGACAGAACAGGTTGATGGTGGAGTGACACTTGACACAACAGGTTGATGGTGGAGTGACACTTGACACAACAGGTTGATGGTGGAGTGACAATTGACACAACAGGTTGATGGTGGAGTGACACTTGACACAACAGGTTGATGGTGGAGTGACACTTGACACAACAGGTTGATGATGGAGTGACACTTGACACAACAAGTTGATGGTGGAGTGACACTTGACACAAGAAGTTGATGGAGGAGTGACACTTGGCACAACAGAGGGATGGTGGAGTGACACTTGACACAACAGGTTGATGGTGGAGTGACACTTGACACTACAGGTTGATGATGGAATGACACTTGACACAACAGGTTGATGATGGAGTGACACTTGACACTACAGGTTGATGATGGAGTGACACTTGACACAACAGGTTGATGATGGGGTGCCACTTGACACAACAGGTTGATGGTGGAGTGACACTTGACACAATAAGTTGATGGCGGAGTGACACTTGACACAACAAGTTGATGGTGGAGTGACACTTGACACTACAGGTTGATGATATAGTGACACTTGACACAACAGGTTGATGGTGGAGTGACACTTGACACAACAGGTTGATGGTGGAGGGGCACTTGATACAACAGGTTGATGGTGGAGTGACACTTGACAGAACAGGTTGATGGTGGAGTGACACTTGACACAACAGGTTGATGGTGGAGTGACACTTGACACAACAGGTTGATGATGGAGTGACACTTGACACAACAGGTTGATGGTGGAGTGACAATTGACACAACAGGTTGATGGTGGAGTGACACTTGACACAACAGGTTGATGGTGGAGTGACACTTGACACAACAGGTTGATGATAGAGTGACACTTGATACAACAGGTTGATGATGGAGTGACACTTGACACAACAAGTTGATGGTGGAGTGACACTTGACACAAGAAGTTGATGGAGGAGTGACACTTGGCACAACAGAGGGATGGTGGAGTGACACTTGACACAACAGGTTGATGGTGGAGTGACACTTGACACTACAGGTTGATGATGGAATGACACTTGACACAACAGGTTGATGATGGAGTGACACTTGACACTACAGGTTGATGATGGAGTGACACTTGACACAACAGGTTGATGATGGGGTGCCACTTGACACAACAGGTTGATGGTGGAGTGACACTTGACACAATAAGTTGATGGCGGAGTGACACTTGACACAACAAGTTGATGGTGGAGTGACACTTGACACTACAGGTTGATGATATAGTGACACTTGACACAACAGGTTGATGGTGGAGTGACACTTGACACAACAGGTTGATGGTGGAGGGGCACTTGATACAACAGGTTGATGGTGGAGTGACACTTGACAGAACAGGTTGATGGTGGAGTGACACTTGACACAACAGGTTGATGGTGGAGTGACACTTGACACAACAGGTTGATGATGGAGTGACACTTGACACAACAGGTTGATGGTGGAGTGACAATTGACACAACAGGTTGATGGTGGAGTGACACTTGACACAACAGGTTGATGGTGGAGTGACACTTGACACAACAGGTTGATGATAGAGTGACACTTGATACAACAGGTTGATGATGGAGTGACACTTGACACAACAAGTTGATGGTGGAGTGACACTTGACACAAGAAGTTGATGGAGGAGTGACACTTGGCACAACAGAGGGATGGTGGAGTGACACTTGACACAACAGGTTGATGATGGAGTGACACTTGACACTACAGGTTGATGATGGAGTGACACTTGACACAACAGGTTGATGGATGACACTTGACACAACAGGTTGATGATGGAGTGACACTTGACACTACAGGTTGATGATGGAGTGACACTTGACACAACAGGTTGATGGTGGAGTGACACTTGACACTACAGGTTGATGATGGAGTGACACTTGACACAACAAGTTGATGGAGTGACACTTGACACAACAAGTTGATGGTGGAGTGACACATGACACAACAGAGGGATGGTGAAGTGACACTTGACACAACAGAGGGATGTTGGAGTGACACTTGACACAACAGGTTGATGATGGAGTGACACTTGACACTAAAGGTTGATGATGGAGTGACACTTGATGCAACAGGTTGATGCTGGAGTGACACTTGACACAACAGGTTGATGATGGAGTGACACTTGACACAACATAGGGATGATGGAGTAACACTTGACACAACAGGTTGATAGTGGAGTGACACATGACACAACAAGTTGATAGTGGAGTGACACTTGACACAACAGAGGGATGGTGGAGTGACACTTGACACAACAGGTTGATGGTGGAGTGACACTTGACACAACAGGTTGATGATGGAGTGACACTTGACACAACAAGTTGATGGTGGAGTGACACTTGACACAAGAAGTTGATGGAGGAGTGACACTTGGCACAACAGAGGGATGGTGGAGTGACACTTGACACAACAGGTTGATGGTGGAGTGACACTTGACACTACAGGTTGATGATGGAATGACACTTGACACAACAGGTTGATGATGGAGTGACACTTGACACTACAGGTTGATGATGGAGTGACACTTGACACAACAGGTTGATGATGGAGTGACACTTGACACAACAGAGGGATGATGGAGTAACACTTGACACAACAGGTTGATAGTGGAGTGACACATGACACAACAAGTTGATAGTGGAGTGACACTTGACACAACAGAGGGATGGTGGAGTGCCACTTGACACAACAGGTTGATAGTGGAGTGACACATGACACAACAAGTTGATAGTGGAGTGACACTTGACACAACAGAGGGATGGTGGAGTGACACTTGACACAACAGAGGGATAATGGCGTGACACTTGACACAACAAGTTGATGGTGGAGTGACACTTGACACAACAAGTTGATGGTGGAGTGACACTTGACACAACAGAGGGATGGTGAAGTGACACTTGACACAACAGAGGGATGTTGGAGTGACACTTGACACAACAGGTTGATGATGGAGTGACACTTGACACTAAAGGTTGATGATGGAGTGACACTTGATGCAACAGGTTGATGGTGGAGTGACACTTGACACAACAGGTTGATAGTGGAGTGACACTTGACACAACAGGTTGATGATGGAGTGACACTTGACACAACAGGTTGATGGTGGAGTGACACTTGACACAACAGGTTGATGGTGGAGTGACACTTGACACAACAGGTTGATGGTGGAGTGACACTTGACACAACAGGTTGATGGTGGAGTGACACTTGACACAACAGGTTGATGGTGGAGTGACACTTGACACAACAGGTTGATGGTGGAGTGACACTTGACACAACAGGTTGATGGTGGAGTGACACTTGACACAACAGGTTGATGATGGAGTGACACTTGACACAACAGGTTGATGATGGAGTGACACTTGACACAACAGGTTGATATGGAGTGACACTTGACATAACGGGTTGATGATGGAGTGACACTTGACACAACAGGTTGATAGTGGAGTGATACTTGACACAACAGGTTGATGGTGGAGTGACACTTGACATAACGGGTTGATAGTGGAGTGACACTTGACACAACAGGTTGATAGTGGAGTGACACTTGACACTACAGGTTGATGATGGAGTGACACTTGACACAACAGGTTGATGGTGGAGTGACACTTGACACAACAGGTTGATGGTGGAGTGACACTTGACACAACAGGTTGATGGTGGAGTGACACTTGACACAACAGGTTGATGGTGGAGTGACACTTGACACAACAGGTTGATGGTGGAGTGACACTTGACACAACAGGTTGATGGTGGAGTGACACTTGACACAACAGGTTGATGGTGGAGTGACACTTGACACAACAGGTTGATGATGGAGTGACACTTGACACAACAGGTTGATGATGGAGTGACACTTGACACAACAGGTTGATGGTGGAGTGACACTTGACACAACAGGTTGATGATGGAGTGACACTTGACACAACAGGTTGATGGTGGAGTGACACTTGACACAACAGGTTGATGGTGGAGTGACACTTGACACAACAGGTTGATAGTGGAGTGACACTTGACACAACAGGTTGATAGTGGAGTGACACTTGACACACAGGTTGATGATGGAGTGACACTTGACACAACAGGTTGATGGTGGAGTGACACTTGACACAACAGGTTGATGGTGGAGTGACACTTGACACAACAGTTTGATGGTGGAGTGACACTTGACACAACAGGTTGATGGTGGAGTGACACTTGACACAACAGGTTGATGGTGGAGTGACACTTGACACAACAGGTTGATGGTGGAGTGACACTTGACACAACAGGTTGATGGTGGAGTGACACTTGACACAACAGGTTGATGGTGGAGTGACACTTGACACAACGTGTTGATGGTGGAGTGACACTTGACACAACAGGTTGATGGTGGAGTGACACTGGACACAACAGGTTGATGATGGAGTGACACTTGACACAACAGGTTGATGATGGAGTGACACTTGACACTACAGGTTGATGGTGGAGTGACACATGACACTACAGGTTGATGATGGAGTGACACTTGACACAACAGGCTTATAGTGGAGTTACACTTGACACAACATGTTGATGATGGAGTGACACTTGACACTACAGGTTGATGGTGGGGTGACACTTGACACAACAAGTTGATGATGGAGTGACACTTGACACAACAGGTTGATAGTGGAGTGACACTTGACACAACAGGTTGATGATGGGGTGACACTTGACACAACAGGTTGATGGTGGAGTGACACTTGACACAACAAGTTGATGGTGGAGTGACACTTGACACAACAAGTTGATGGTGGAGTGACACTTGACACAACAGGTTGATGATGGAGTGACACTTGACACAACAGGTTGATGGTGGAGTGACACTTGACACTTGACAGAACAGGTTGATGGTGGAGTGACACTTGACACAACAGGTTGATGGTGGAGTGACACTTGACACAACAGGTTGATGATGGAGTGACACTTGACACAACAGGTTGATGGTGGAGTGACAATTGACACAACAGGTTGATGGTGGAGTGACACTTGACACAACAGGTTGATGGTGGAGTGACACTTGACACAACAGGTTGATGATAGAGTGACACTTGATACAACAGGTTGATGATGGAGTGACACTTGACACAACAAGTTGAAGGTGGAGTGACACTTGACACAAGAAGTTGATGGAGGAGTGACACTTGCACAACAGAGGGATGGTGGAGTGACACTTGACACAACAGGTTGATGGTGGAGTGACACTTGACACTACAGGTTGATGATGGAGTGACACTTGACACTACAGGTTAATGATGGAATGACACTTGACACAACAGGTTGATGATGGAGTGACACTTGACACTACAGGTTGATGATGGAGTGACACTTGACACTACAGGTTGATGATGGAGTGACACTTGACACAACAGGTTGATGGTGGAGTGACACTTGACACAACAAGTTGATGGCGGAGTGACACTTGACACAACAAGTTGATGTTGGAGTGACACTTGACACAACAGGTTGATGATATAGTGACACTTGACACAACAGGTTGATGGTGGAGTGACACTTGACAGAACAGGTTGATGGTGGAGGGCACTTGATACAACAGGTTGATGGTGGAGTGACACTTGACAGAACAGGTTGATGGTGGAGTGACACTTGACACAACAGGTTGATGGTGGAGTGACACTTGACACAACAGGTTGATGATGGAGTGACACTTGACACAACAGGTTGATGGTGGAGTGACAATTGACACAACAGGTTGATGGTGGAGTGACACTTGACACAACAGGTTGATGGTGGAGTGACACTTGACACAACAGGTTGATGATAGAGTGACACTTGATACAACAGGTTGATGATGGAGAGACACTTGACACAACAAGTTGATGGTGGAGTGACACTTGACACAAGAAGTTGATGGAGGAGTGACACTTGGCACAACAGAGGGATGGTGGAGTGACACTTGACACAACAGGTTGATGGTGGAGTGACACTTGACACTACAGGTTGATGATGGAGTGACACTTGACACTACAGGTTATGATGGAGTGACACTTGACACAACAGGTTGATGATGGAGTGACACTTGACACTACAGGTTGATGATGGAGTGACACATGACACAACAGGTTGATGGTGGAGTGACACTTGACACTACAGGTTGATGATGGAGTGACACTTGACACAACAAGTTGATGGAGTGACACTTGACACAAAAGGTTGATGGTGGAGTGACACATGACACAACAGAGGGATGGTGGAGTGACACTTGACACAACAGAGGGATGTTGGAGTGACACTTGACACAACAGGTTGATGGTGGAGTGACACTTGACACAACAGGTTGATGGTGGAGGACACTTGACACAACAGGTTGATGGTGGAGTGACACTTGACCAAACAGGTTTCGGTGGAGTGACACTTGACACA
>WNGS01166861.1:68686-79110 GCA_020271785.1 Procambarus virginalis
CTCTACTTGGGGCAACACAGTATACCTCTCCTGCACGTAATACCCTAGCTTTGAGGCACTACGGTATAAGCCTGCAAAGGTTGCACTATCACATACTATCCCACACTATACCTACTCAGTGACATGGTAATACCCTGGCAGGCAACACCATATATCTCGTGGACGTATACCCTACTTGGTAACACAGTATACCTTTCAGTGCATGGTATACCCTACAATTGGCAACATCAGTGATATAGGACCTCTCAGCAATGAAGACGGGCGCTACAATGGACCTTAGGGCATTACAACTCAAACCGAACTACTTGCAGGACATATACCTTGCCACTGAATTGATTAAGAAAAAAGGCATGGTAAAACAGGTGGCTTCATACTAGTCGTTGATCCAATGCATCTGCATTAAGCACAATTAGTGAACCCCCAGAAAAAGTTCAAGTGATACATCGAATGAATGTTTTAGCCGAAAAAAAAAAGATTTGACAATTACAATTCTCATAGGATACCATCACAATGTTGCACTCAAAGGCATGACAACTTTGATATGCTACAAAGACAGCCTGTAGAAAAACAGTGGCAGAAATTGATAAGGGTATGTTTCATTAGCAGTGACAAAGAGAATACTTAAAACAATATCTAAGAAGATCTCACCGTCCTAACAAATTCACAAAGACTGAAAGTTGTAGCATCAAATATTATGATAGATATCGTGAGGAAACATTCAAATATGGGACTAATAGAACAAGAACACGGCAATGTGATGTTATAGTGGCCAGAATACGCCGGGATATAGACGTATTGGCAGCTTTCTCAAACCCAAATGTCGAGTACACTATGTGTCAACTTTGTGAAAGAGAAAACATGCACTCTTGAACATTATATTATAGAATGTCCCATACTGGCTGACTTTCGCCTCTGGGCTAGGTATGCTGAACTCTGTAATTATATATGAGTACTGGAACACTTGATGATATATTGACTTGAATCCAAGAATGACCATGTAATAGATTAATATACAATGTATATGATGTAACTATATAACCTGAGCTTGTAAAAGCACCTTAATCACTTCAGTGATTAAGTGCTTAATTGCACACTAGTTTCTTATCAGCTATCTCACCCTGTCAGAGTGAATGAGATAAATGTCTGTGAATGCATGTGTGTATATATGTATATGTGTGTGTGTATGTGGATTGGTATAAAGTATATATGGAAGCTGATCAGAATTACATTTCACGTTTGTAAATGTACATTAATGACATTGTGTAGAAGACACATCGAACACTTTATGTAAGGAATACGTAAATCTGTGTATCTATGTATTTACGTATGTAGGTTAGTTAGCATTTTAGAAGCACCGACTCACCTTCAGTGGTTGATTGTCAATAAACCCTTGAAATATATGTTTAACACATCTCTAACCCTGTCCATGGAGGACAGAAGAAAATGTATATATGCTGGTTAGCATTGTAAATGTGTGGCCACGTCTGTGGTAGAAAATAATAATAAAAAAAAAAGAGTGCACGTATACCCTAATTGGCAACACAGTATACCTCTCAGTGCACGTATACCCTACTTGGCAACACAGTATACCTCTTATTGCATATATACCCTGCATGGCAACACAGTATACTTCTCAGTGCACGAATACCCTACTTGGCAACACAGTAATAATTAGAGGTGTACCTATCGGACTCGCCAATTTTTGTAATCTCGGTATTGGTCAATGTTCAGCAGATAGGTTGTAGCATTTTTTTCTTAGGGAGGTGTAGTTGAGTACAGGAACCTCTACACCGGTAGACTACTACCTCTACACCATGGGTGAGAGGCGGGACCAAAGAGCCGAAGCTCAACCCCCGCTAGCAACTACCTGTTGTGTCAAGTGTTACTCCATCATCAACCTGTTGTGTCAAGTGTCACTCCACCATCAACCTGTTGTGTCAAGTGTCACTCCACCATCAACCTGTTGTGTTAAGTGTCACTCCATCATCAACCTGTTGTGTCAAGTGTCACTCCATCATCAACCTGTAGTGTCAAGTGCCACTCCACCATCAACCTGTTGTGTCAAGTGTCACTCCACTATCAACCTGTTGTGCCAAGTGTCACTCCAATATCAACATGTTGTGCCAAGTGTCACTGCACTATCAACCTGTTGTGTCAAGTGTCACTCCATCATCAACATGTTGTGTTAAGTGTCACTCCACTATCAGCCTGTTGTGTCAATTGTCTCTCCATCATCAACCTGTAGTGTCATGTGTCACTCCATCATCAAAATGTAGTGTCAAGTGTCTGTCCATCATCAACCTGTTGTGTCATGTGACAACCACCATCAACCTATTATGTCAAGTGTCACTCCATCATCGACCTGTAGTGTCAAGTGTCACTCCACCATCAACCTGTTGTGTTAAGTGACACTCCATCATCAACCTGTAGTGTCAAGAGTCACTCCATCATCAACCTGTAGTGTCAAGTGCCACTCCATCATCAACCTGTAGTGTCAAGTGTCACTCCATCATCAACCTGTTGTGTTAAGTGACACTCCATCATCAACCTGTAGTGTCAAGTGTCACTCTATCATCAACCTGTAGTGTCAAGTGCCACTCCACCATCAACCTGTTGTTTCAAGTTTCACTCCACTATCAACCTGTTGTGCCAAGTGTCACTCCACTATCAACCTGTTGTGCCAAGTGTCACTCCACTATCAACCTGTTGTGTCAAGTGTCACTCCATCATCAACCTGTAGTGTCAAGTGCCACTCCACCATCAACCTGTTGTGCCAAGTGTCACTCCACTATCAACCTGTTGTGCCAAGTGTCACTCCACTATCAACCTGTTGTGTCAAGTGTAACTCCATCATCAACCTGTAGTGTCAAGTGTCACTCCATCATCAACCTGTAGTGTCAAGTGTCACTCCATCATCAACCTGTTGTGTAAAGTGTCACTCCACCATCACCCTGTTGTATCAAGTGTCATTCCATCATCAACCTGTAGTGTCAAGTGTCACTCCATCATCAACATGTTGTGTCAAGTGTCACTCCACCATCAGCCTGTTGTGTCAAGTGTCACTCCATCATCAACCTGTAGTGTCATGTGTCACTCCATCATCAACCTGAAGTCTCAAGTGTCACTCCATCATCAACCTGTACTGTCAAGTGTCACTCCATCATCAACCTGTAGTGTCAAGTGTCACTCCATCATCAACCTGTTGTGTCAAGTGTCACTCCATCAACTTGTTGTGTCAAGTGTCACTCCACTATCAACACGTTGTGCCAAGTGTCACTCCACTATCAACACGTTGTGCCAAGTGTCACTCCACTATCACCCCGTTATATCAAGTGTCACTCCACTATCAACCTGTTGTGTCAAGTGTCACTCCATCATCAACCTGTAGTGTCAAATGCCACTCCACCATCAACCTGTTGTGTCAAGTGTCACTCCACCATCAACCTGTTGTGTTAAGTGTCACTCCATCATCAACCTGTAGTGTCAAGTGCCACTCCACCATCAACCTGTTGTGTCAAGTTTCTCTCCACTATCAACCTGTTGTGTCAAGTGTCACTCCATCATCAACCTGTAGTGTCAAGTGCCACTCCACCATCAACCTGTTGTGTCAAGTGTCACTCCACTATCAACCTGTTGTGCCAAGTGTCACTCCACTATTAACCTGTTGTGCCAAGTGTCACTGCACTATCAACCTGTTGTGTCAAGTGTCACTCCATCATCAACCTGTAGTGTCAAGTGTCACTCCATCATCAACCTGTAGTGTCAAGTGTCACTCCATCATCAACCTGTTGTGTCAAGTGTCACTCCACCATCAACCTGCTGTGTCAAGTGTCATTCCATCATCAACCTGTAGTGTCAAGTGTCACTCCATCATAACATGTTGTGTTAAGTGTCACTCCACCATCAGCCTGTTGTGTCAATTGTCACTCCATCATCAACCTGTAGTGTCATGTGTCACTCCATCATCAAAATGTAGTGTCAAGTGTCTGTCCATCATCAACCTGTTGTGTCATGTGACATCCACCATCAACCTATTATGTCAAGTGTCACTCCATCATCGACCTGTAGTGTCAAGTGTCACTCCACCATCAACCTGTTGTGTTAAGTGACACTCCATCATCAATCTGTAGTGTCAAGTGTCACTCCATCATCAACCTGTAGTGTCAAGTGCCACTCCACCATCAACCTGTTGTGTCACGTTTCACTCCACTATCAACCTGTTGTGTCAAAGTGTCACTCCACCATCAACCTGTTGTGTCAAGTGTCACTCCACTATCAACCTGTTGTGCCAAGTGTCACTCCACTATCAACCTGTTGTGCCAAGTGTCACTCCACTATCAACCTGTTGTGTCAAGTGTCACTCCATCATCAACCTGTAGTGTCAAGTGTCACTCCATCATCAACCTGTAGTGTCAAGTGTCACTCCATCATCAACCAGTTGTGTAAAGTGTCACTCCACTATCAACACGTTGTGCCAAGTGTCACTCAACTATCAACAGGTTGTGCCAAGTGTCACCATCCCTCTGTTGTGTCAAGTGTCACTCCACCATCAACTTGTTGTGTCATGTGTCACTCCACTATCAACCTGTTGTGTAAAGTGGCACCCTATCATCAACCTGTTGTGTCAAGTGTCATTCCATCATCAACCTGTAGTGTCAAGTGTCACTCCATCATCAACATGTTGTGTCAAGTGTCACTCCACAATCAGCCTGTTGTGTCAACTGTCACTCCATCATCAACCTGTAGTGTCATGTGTCACTCCATCATCAACCTGTAGTGCAAGTGTCACTCCATCATCAACATGTTGTGTCAAGTGAAACTCCACCATCAACTTATTGTGTCACGTTTCACTCCATCATCAACCTGTAGTGTCAAGTGTCACTCCATCATCAACCTGTTGTGTCAAGTGTCACTCTATCATCAACCTGTAGTGTCAAGTGTCACTCCATCATCAACCTATTGTGTCAAGTGTCACTCAATCATCAACCTGTAGTGTCAAGTGTCACTCCATCATCAACCTGTTGTGTCAAGTGTCACTCCACCATCAACCTGTTGTACCAAGTGTCACCCCATCATCAACCTGTAGTGTCAAGTGTCACTCCACCATCAACCTGTTGTGTCAAGTGTCACTCCACCATCAACCTGTTGTGCCAAGTGTCACTCCACCATCAACTTGTTGTGTCAAGTGTCACTCCACCATCAACCTGATGTGCCAAGTGTCACTCCACCATCAACTTGTTGTGTCAAGTGTCATTCCAATATCAACCTGTTGTGTCAAGTGTCACTCCACGATCAACTTGTTGTATCAAGTGACACTCCACCATCAAATTGTTATGTCAAGTGTCACTCCACCATCAACTTGCTGTGTCAAGTGTCACTCCACCATCAAATTGTTATGTCAAGTGTCACTCCACCATCAACTTGTTGTGTCAAGTGTCACTCCACCATCAACCTGTTGTGTCAAGTGTCACTCCACCATCCCTCTGTTATGTCAAGTGTCACTCCACCATCAACTTGTTGTGTCAAGTGTCACTCCACCATTAATTTGTTGTGTCAAGTGTCACTCCACCATTAATTTGTTGTGTCAAGTGTCACTCCAACAACCTTCTGTTTTGTCAAGTGTCACTCCACCATTCCTCTGTTGTGTCAAGTGTCACTCCACCATCAACTTGTTATGTCAAGTGTCACTCCACCATCAACTTGTTGTGTCAAGTGTCACGCCACCATCCCTCTGTTGTGTCAAGTGTCACTCCACCATCCCTCTGTTGTGTCAAGTGTCACTCCTACATCAACTTGTTGTGTCATGTGTCACTCCACTATCAACCTGTTGTGTCAAGTGGCACTCCACCATCCCTCTGTTGTGTCAAGTGTCACTCCACCATCCCTCTGTTGTGTCATGTGGCACTCCACCATCCCTCTGTTGTGTCAAGTGTCACTCCAACAACCTTCTGTTGTGTCAAGTGTCACTCCACCATCAACTTGTTGTGTCATGTGTCACTCCACCATCAACTTGTTGTGTCATGTGTCACCCCATCATCAAACTGTTGTGTCATGTGTCACTCCACCATCAACTTGTTTTGTTAAGTGTCACTCCACCATCAACTTGTTGTGTCAAGTGTCACTCCACCATCCCTCTGTTGTGTCAAGTGTCACTCAACCATCAACTTGTTGTGTCATGTGTCAATCCACCATCAACTTGTTGTGTCAAGTGTCACTCCACCATCAACTTGTTGTGTCAAGTGTCACTCCGCTATCAACTTGTTGTGTCAAGTGTCACTCCACCATCAACCTGTTGTGTCAAGTGGCACCCCATCATCAACCTGTTGTGTCAAGTGTCACTCCACTATCAACCTGTTGTGTCAACTGGCACTCCATCATCAACTTGTTGTGTCAAGTGTCACCCCACCGTCAACATGTTGTGTCAAGTGTCACTCCACAATAAGCCTGTTGTGTCAAGTGTCACTCCATCATCAACCTGTAGTGTCATGTGTCACTCCACCATCAACCTGTAGTGTCAAGTGTCACTCCATCATCATTCTGTTGTGTCAAGTGACACTCCACCATCAACCTATTGTGTCAAGTGTCACTCCGTCATCAACCTATAGTGTTAAGTGTCACTCCATCATCAACCTGTTGTGTCAAGTCTCACTCCATCATCAACCTGTAGTGTCAAGTGTCACTCCATCATCAACCTATTGTGTCAAGTGTCACTCAATCATCAACCTGTAGTGTCAAGTATCACTCCATCATCAACCTGTTGTGTCAAGTGGCACTCCACCATCAACCTGTTGTGTCAAGTGGCACTCCACTATCAACCTGTTGTACCAAGTGTCACTCCATCATCAACCTGTTGTACCAAGTGTCACTCCATCATCAACCTGTAGTGTCAAGTGTCACTCCACCATCAACCTGTTGTGCCAAGTGTCACTCTACTAACAACCTGTCGAGTCAAGTGTCACTACACCATCCCTCTGTTGTGTCAAGTGTCACTCCACCATCCCTCTGTTGTGTCAAGTGTCACTCTACCATCAACTTGTTGTGTCAAGCGTCACTCCACCATCAGCTTGTTGTGTCAAGTGTCACTCCACCTTCAACTTGTTGTGTCACGTGTCACTCCACCATCAATTTGTTGTGTCAAGTGTCACTTCACCATCCCTCTGTTGTGTCAAGTGTCACTCCCATCAACTTGTTGTGTCAAGTGTCACTCCACCATCAACTTGTTGTGTCAAGTGTCACGCCACCATCCCTCTGTTGTGTCAAGTGTCACTCCACCATCCCTCTGTTGTGTCAAGTGTCACTCCACTATCACCTTGTTGTGTCATGTGTCACTCACTATCAATCTGTTGTGTCAAGTGGCACCCCATCATCAACCTGTTGTGTAAAATGGCACTCCACCATCCCTCTGTTGTGTCAAGTGTCACTCCACCATCAACTTGTTGTGTCATGTGTCACTCCACTATCAACCTGTTGTGTCAAGTGTCACTCATCATCAGCTTGTGTCAAGTGTCACTCCAACATCCCTCTGTTGTGTCAAGTGTCACTCTACCATCAACTTGTTGTGTCAAGCGTCACTCCACCATCAGCTTGTTGTGTCAAGTGTCACTCCACCATCAACTGTTGTGTCAGTGTCACCACATCAAATGTTGTGTCAAGTGTCACTCCAACATCCTCTGTTGTGTCAAGTGTCACTTCACCATCCTCTGTTGTGTCAAGTGTCACTCCACCATCAAATGTTTTGTAAAGTGTCACTCCACCATCAACTTGTTGTGTCAAGTGTCTCTCACCATCCCTCTGTTGTGTCACGTGTCACTCCACCATCCCTCTGTTGTGTCAAGTGTCACTCAACCATCAACTTGTGTGTCAGTGTCAGTCCACCATCAACTTGTTGTGTCAAGTGTCACTCCACCATCAATTGTGTCAAGTGTCACTCCATCATCAACGTGTGTCAAGTGTCACTCATCATCAACTGTGTGTCAAGTGTCACTCCATCATCAAACTGTTGTGTCAAGTGTCATTCCATCATTAACCTGTAGTGTCAAGTGTCACTCATCATCAACCTGTAGTGTCAAGTGTCACTCCACCATCACCCTGTTGTGTCAAGTGTCACTCCACCATCCCTCTGTGTGTCAAGTGTCAATCCTCCATCAACTTCTTGTGTCAAGTGTCACTCCACCATCAACTTGTTGTGTCAAGTGTCACTCCATCATCAACCTAGTGTATCCAGTGTCACTCCACCATCAACTGTTGTGTCAAGTGTCACTCACCTTAACACGTTGTGTCAAGTGTCACTCACCATCAACCTGTTGTGTCAAGTGTCACTCCACCATCACCTGTTGTGTCAATTGTCACTCCACCTCAACCTGTTGTGTCAAGTGTCACTCCACCATCAACTGTTGTGTCAAGTGTCACTCCACCATCAACCTGTTCTGTCAAGTGTCACTCCACCATCAACCTGTTGTATCAAGTGTCACTCCACCATCAAACTGTTGTGTCAAGTGTCACTCCACCATCAACTGTTGTGTCAAGTGTCACTAATCATCAACTGTAGTGTCAAGTGTCACTCCACTATCAACCTGTTGTGTCAAGTGTCACTCCACTATCAACCCGTATGTCAAGTGTCACTCCACCATCAGCGTGTTGTGTCAAGTATCACCACTATCAACTGTTGTGTCAAGTATCACTCCATCATCAACCGTATGTCAAGTGTCACTCCACTATCAACCTGTTGTGTCAAGTGTCACTCCATCATCACCTGTAGTGTCAAGTGTCACTCCATCATCAACCTGTTGTGCCAAGTGTCACTCCACATCAACCTGTAGTGTCAAGTGTCACTCCATCATCAACCTGTTGTGTCAAGTGTCACTCCATCATCAACCTGTAGTGTCAAGTGTCACTCCATCATCAACCTGTTGCGTCAAGTGTCACTCCATCATCACCCTTAGTGTCAAGTGTCACTCCATCATCAACCTGTGTGTCAAGTGTCACTCCACCATCAACCTGTGTGTCAAGTATCACTCCACTATCAACTGTTGTGTCAAGTGTCACTCCATCATCAATTATGTCAAGTGTCACTCCACTATCAACCTGTTGTGTCAAGTGTCACTCACCATTTACCTGTGGTGTCAAGTGTCACTCCATCATCAACCTGTTGTGTCAAGGTCACTCCACCATCAACTGTTGCATCAAGTGTCACTCCATCATCAACCTGTAGTGTCAAGTGTCACCATCATCAACCTGTTGTGTCAAGTGCACTCCAACATCCCTCTGTTGTGTCAAGTGTCACTTCACCATCCTCTGTTGTGTCAAGTGTCACTCCACCATCAACTGTTGTGTCAAGTGTCATTCCACCATCAACTTGTGGTCAAGTGTCACGCCATTATCCCTCTGTTGTGTCAAGTGTCACTCCACCATCCTCTGTTGTGTCAAGTGTCACTCCACTATCAAATGTTGTGGCATGTGTCACTCCACTATCAACCTGTTGTGTCAAGTGGCACTCCACTACCTCTGTGTGTCAAGTGTCACTCCACTATCAATTGTGTGTCATGTGTCACTCACTATCAACCTGTTGTGTCAAGTGTTACTCCATCATCCCCTGTTGTGTCAAGTGTCACTCCATCATCAACCTGTTGTGTCAAGTGTCACTCCGTCATCAACTGTAGTGTCAAGTGTCACTCCCATCATCAACTGTTGTGTCAAGTGTCATCCATCATTAACTGTAGTGTCAAGTGTCACTCAATCATCAACCTAAATGTCAAGTGTCACTCCACCATCAACGTGTTGTGTCAAGTATCACGCCACTATCAACCTGTTGTGTCAAGTATCACTCCATCATCAACCCGTTATGTCAAGTGTCACTCCACTATCAACCTGTTGTGTCAAGTGTCACTCCTCATCAAACTGTAGTGTCAAGTGTCACTCCATCATCAACCTGTTGTGCCAAGTGTCACTCCACCATCAACCTGTAGTGTCAAGTGTCACTCCATCATCAACTGT
Organism: Procambarus virginalis; assembly: GCA_020271785.1. Lineage (NCBI taxonomy): Eukaryota > Metazoa > Arthropoda > Malacostraca > Decapoda > Cambaridae > Procambarus > Procambarus virginalis. The sequence goes on from WNGS01166861.1 coordinate 78,680, forward strand.
TGTGTCAAGTGTCACTCCATCTCAACCTGTAGTGTCAAGTGTCACTCATCATCAACCTGTTGCGTCAAGTGTCACTCCATCATCAACCTTTAGTGTCAAGTGTCACTCCATCATCAACCTGTTGTGTCAAGTGTCACTCCACCATCACCTGTTGTGTCAAGTATCACTCCACTATCAACCTGTTGTGTCAAGTCATTCCATCATCAACCTGTAGTGTCAAGTGTCACTCCACCATCAACTGTTGTGTCAAGTGTCACTCCACCATCCCTCTGGTTGTGCAAGTGTCACTCCTCCATCAACTTTTGTGTCAAGTGGTCAACATCCACCCTCAACTGTGTGTGTCAAGTGTCACTCCATCATCAACCTGTGGTGTCAAGTGTCACTCCACCATCAACCTGTTGTGTCAAGTGTCACTCCACCATCAACCTGTT
>WNGS01166861.1:104397-116433 GCA_020271785.1 Procambarus virginalis
GGTTAGAGTTTAACCCGAGCAAATGTAAAGTAATTAAGATAGGTGTAGGGAGCACGAGGCCAGACACAAAGTACCATCTGGGAGATGAAATTCTTCAAGAATCAGAGTGAGAAAGACCTGGGGGTTCATATCACGCCAGACCTGTCCCTCCAAAGCCCACATCAAGAGGATATCATCAGCGGCACATGCCAGGTTGGCCAACATAAGAACGGCCTTTAGAAACTTGTTTAAGAAGTCATTCAGAATCTTGTATGCAATGTAAGACCAGTCCTGGAGTATGCAGCACCAGCAAACAGTGTTAGTACTCAAATTTTATGACGGTTGGGTTATAGCCAATCACAAGCGAGTAGGTTTCTGACGTCATTCCCCAACAGAGCTGGCACTGGCCGCTCTCCTCAGTATCTCGCAGGCCCACAGTTAGGTAGGACCTCGGCAGGCCGCATCTATACCGTGTTCCCTTTACCCAAAAAACTACTGAAGTGAACTACTGTGTATTCTCCACTAGCAAGCAAGCACCGTACGTCTAAGGGCGACGAGTAAGAGTCCGTATCTGGTCAAGCACAAGCATTAATTGGAGAAGCTTCAGAGGTTTGCCACCAGACTAGTATCCAAGCTGAGGAGTATTAGCTACGAGGAAAGACTACGGGAACTAATCCTCCCGTTGCTGGAAGACAGAAAAGTTATGGGAAGACATGCTCACCACATACAAAGATTTTGAGAGGAATTGATAGGGTTATCTTATCTTGAGGTTATCTTGAGATGATTTCGGGGCTTAGCGTCCCCGCGGCCCGGTCCTTTGGCTTCCTATTTGTTACACACACCCCCGGGAAGCAGCCCGTAGCAGCTGTCTAACTCCCAGGTACCTATTTACTGCTAGATAACAAGGGCATCAGGGTGAAAGAAACATTTTGCCTATTTGTCTCCGGGTAGATAAAGACAGTTTATTTAATACAGTGGATAAACGAACAGGTTGCCTAGCCTCGCCATACTCCCTTACTCCATCGTACCCCTGGCTTTGCCTGTGTCTCAAAATGCAAATTATTACTTACAGTGTATCTGAGAGTACTTGTAGCAATCTACCTCATTTTTCTTTCTTTTTTTATTGTTCATTTTGTGTTTGTCTTGTATAGTCTTGTTTATATTTTTATTTTCCCCCCTTTTATATAAAATTTTGTTTTGAAATTGCCATTCTTGCCTTGTTTTCCTACAACCAGCCTTCTTATGCAAACAAGTATAGACCCTGAACTAAACCTCTTATCCACTATCTATGTCAATCATCACTTTAATGATCAAAATTGCAGACATTTTACAGCTCATGATGTAAACAATGTATTAACACTTAATCACAATATCTCTGTAATCAACTTGAATGTAAGATCACTAAGCAAACACTTCGATGATGTTAGTGCCTTGATTGAAACTATTGACAACAAATTCTCTTCTTGTAATTTAATAATTTAATTAGTAAGTAATTTAATTCTCAAATTACTTACTGAAACGTGGTTGAAAGATGGACACTACTTAACTCTTTAACATGCCAAACTACTCACCAATTCACAAATGTCGACCAATTCAGAGAGGTGGTGGTACTGCTCTTTACTACCACCAAGAACTAACATGCTTAAAAGTAATTAGAACTAGAGACTACTGTGGGGAGTCAACCCGTCCTCGCAAATTCGTATAGTCAATATTGATTTATTAAATACGTGCATATGTGACATACTAAACATAATAGTTTACCTTGAAAAACTTCATAGAAAACTTGGTTTCATATAAAAGGGGTGACGCCGAGGAAAATAAGACTCGCGTCCCTACAAAAAAAAAATGGTAGGGACGCGAGTCTTATTTTCCTCGGCGTCACCCCTTTTATATGAAAGGAACCATCGGAAATACATCCGAGGTGCCGTGTGGCTTGTCGCCTACTTGTGTTACCAAGTAGGGTATACGTTCACTGAGAGGTATATTGTGTTGCCATGCAGGGTATACGTGCACTGAGAGGTGTACTGTGTTGTCAAGGAGGGTATACATGCACCGTGAGGTATACTGTGAAGCCATGCAGGGTATACGTGCACAGAGAGGTATACTGTGTTGTCAAGCAGGGTATACATGCACCGAGAGGAATACTCCATTTCTCTGAACATATACACTGAGTTTACATTAGTCCTGGACAAAGTCATGAATTACAACAAACTTGCTGGTTGCTTAGTTGGCTGCTGATGTGGCCTTTATAACCTTCCGTGGTTAACAGGTCTTAAAGTATTCACCACACGAGAACTTAGAGTACAGCTACTCATCGTATGGTGGGAAGAGATAGGCCTACCGGTGTGGTGGGAAAAGTAGGCCTACCAGTGTGGCCTTAAGCATATTTAGTTATTAAGCATACCAGTGTTGGTATTGCCATGTTTATTATAATAGGTAGTAACTGATGGAATTTTAAATATTAAATATTTAATATCTAATAATATTATGTACTTCAATATATGTGCAATGTGTTTGCTGTCAGTATCATATTCACCACAACAACGGGAAGTGTAGATCAACATCTCGACACAAAGACATCGCACCAGTGTAGAGGAACCCTCACTGGTATTACCTGGCAGGCGTCGCGTCCCCCATTGCGGTCTCCAGCACACACAGTCTCCTGCCCAATACCCTGAGGCCATTTAGTGGGGTAATATGACAGAGTAGAGTAGCTCTGATCGCACTCTGACGACTGGAACACTGTCACGTTCACTTCCCGCAACACTGAGCTGGGAAAACCACCTAACAAAGTAAAGGCAAAGGATGATAATTACTGTTCAGATGTATTAGTATTTATCATTTTAATATATTTTATAATGCAAAACCATAGTATGTTCTTAAGAACGTTCTTATGCATTCTTAAGAACAATCATAAGCCTGTGACACTAAGAAAGTAAGTACTTACATTCTTAACGTGAGGAACACATTCGAAGGCTTTGCTAAAGACAATTTAGGATATCTACAGCAACAATTAATCATACAAATAAAAAATGGTAACTACTACTAACATTACAAATGGATTTGTTAACTACTCCACTACTTAGATAACAAACTTCTTCACTACTTAGATAACAAACTACTCCACTACTTAACAAACTTCTTCACTACTTACATAACAAACTACATCACTACTTACATAACAAACTTCTTCACTACTTACATAACAAACTACATCACTACTTACATAAAACTCCTCCACTACTTACATAACAAACTACATCACTACTTACATAACAAACTTCTTCACTACTTACATAACAAACTACATCACTACTTACATAATAAACTCCTCCACTACTTACATAACAAACTACTTCACTACTTACATAACAAACTTCTTCACTACTTACATAACAAACTACATCACTACTTACATAATAACTCCTCCACTACTTACATAACAAACTACATCACTACTTACATAATAAACTCCTTCACTACTTACATAACAAACTACATCACTACTTACATAATAAACTCCTTCACTACTTACATAACAAACTACATCACTACTTACATAATAAACTCCTTCACTACTTACATAACAAACTACTTCACTACTTACATAATAAACTCCTTCACTACTTACATAACAAACTACTTCACTACTTACATAATAAACTCCTTCACTACTTACATAACAAACTACTTCACTACTTACATAACAAACTCCTTCACTACTTACATAACAAACTATCTCACTACTTACATAACAAACTCCTTCACTACTTACATAACAAACTACTTCACTACTTACATAACAAACTCCTTCACTACTTACATAACAAACTATCTCACTACTTACATAACAAACTATCTCACTACTTACATAACAAACTCCTTCACTACTTACGTAACAAACTACTTCACTACTTACATAACAAACTACTTCACTACTTACATAACAAACTACTTCACTACTTACGTAACAAACTACTTCACTACTTACATAACAAACTCCTTCACTACTTACATAACAAACTACTTCACTACTTACGTAACAAACTATCTCACTACTTACATAACAAATATATTTGTTCATGATTGTGATGCTCTTCTCGGTACTGATGGTTTATTAAAAGCTCGCTAGGTTTATCTTTATATTCTTATAGAACCCTGGTAATTACTTTGTCTGGTCCTGGGCACGTTTTAATTGTTAAATTAAAGTTATTATTATATTAAAAAGTTATTTTAAATAACTTCTTCCATGGCACTCCAAGTGAGGATTAGCAAGGACAAGACGTTCTGTTATAGAGCAGTCTGAGTGTAATCTGTAGTCAATCCTGTGTGTATTGTGTTTATAACTACACTATTGTGTATGCTTCAGGTCGGCTTTAATCATGATTACTGCCAAGAATAATGAGAATGTGGCAGGTAAGGATACCTGATTAACTAGGCTGTGATTCATACGCCAGGGTTCGAGCAGCCGCGTCCAACATCCTGGTGGAGCTGACCATCAACCAGGAGGTCAGAGACCGGCGAGGGATCCTTGACCCCGGAATCAAATTAACGCAAGGTAGCTTTTCATCCATGAGCTGAGGTATTGTAGTGTGGGGGATTGTAGACAAGTATGTTGTCCAGCGTGACTCTAGAGTGTGAAGATCAGAGTAAGTTTGCAATGACTATGCATGAAGAGTTTACAGCAATACTCGAAGATATAATTGGAAAATTTTTGCAAATATAGAGAAAGTAAGAGACTGGAGATGCAGGTATATGGAATGACATGAAACTCAAGCTACATTAGAAGTACAAACGTTTTTAAATATATATGGTTAAATTTTTTAATGCAAGATAGTTACTGACCAAAATTGGTGCTGCCCCAGCCAGTTACTGTGACGCTCTGTCCAACCAGACTGTAACTGCTCTCCTCTCCCCATGCCAGACACACTGGCTTGATATTTGACTGAAATATAATAAGAATAAGAATAAGGTTTCTTTGGTAAAGCAAATGAATATGAATTTTAGATACGCATAACAAATGTGTATTGATTTTACCAATTATCAGATAAAATAAGCTATTTTAGGTATGAAGGAATTTATTGAGGGCCTCCATCTGCCACCACCACACGTCCGCCCCCACCACATGTCTGCCCCACACTCGCTCGCCAGGCCTTAGGCTGAGAGGATGTGCGCGCCTCCTCTCCCCTCTAGGGGTTAAGTCCCTCATATCCATCCCCTGTGTTTGATTGCCTGGTTGTATCGACACAATACTATTGTGCTGCTGAGTGTTCTGACACTATTGCATTAGTCACTAGTAAAAGAGGAACCCTAGAGTGAGCTAATATCCTGGGAGGACACTCAGGTTTAGCCGCTTGAGGCCTAGAGGCAAGCTAGCCTGCCCCCACCGCTCCCTACGAGGGGCAGCTTACCAAACATTAGAGTCTGATGCATTGCTGGTGCTAATAACACAGCATCACTTGCACAGAGTACTTGGGGCTCACTGTAAGACTCTCTAGCAAGAAGATATATCCTAAAGGCTTCACCAGCTTCAGGCAACAATTACACCAAAGAGTGGTGGGATCGTAATCTGACCCCCACGGGCCCCTGACCCTTATGGTCAAGGCACTGACCCAACGGTCTCTACCATCCCCTCCATAACAGGAGGGAGACACAGCCACCAACATTACAAAGATGCCTGCTTTGTACATAGCACCTGTACATTCTAAGTTATAAGACTTATCATCCCCACTTTTTCTTACCCTTCTCACTTCGACATTTCAACAAGTCAAGTGGAACGGTCCAGTTGCCCATGCGGTTACCTGTAAAATCTGGGGGGGGGGGGGAGGCACTTGATTAGGGCATCTGTTCACCCTTGTAGCAGGGTTAGGCTGTTTTAGGGAACCTTCTGTCCACACATAGCACATAGGAGAATAAGTCACTGAGGGCTAACCTCTGCGAGTCCCAACCAACCAAGTGGAAGGACGGAGTGCCTAGCCCTCAGCTAAGGAGAGCTTATTCTTAGGAAGAGAAAGGAAAAAGAAAGAAAGAAAACAAAGTAGAATGAACAAGTACTGAGACAATGAGAGGCCACCGAGTAAAAATCCACTCCCCTGCTGGGAAACAAGCTATGATAAACAAAATGAACTAGCTAATCTCTTGTTGTCTCTCAGGGAACGATTTTCTAAACTAATACCCACAAAGGACTCCTCATTTATAGCACCATGCTACCAGTATGAAGATGTTGACACAGTCATCATTATACGTAAACACAGTCATCAATATATGTAAATTGATGGATAAACGTTTTCAAGTCATTATTCCTCCAGAGCTGCAGGCCAGGAAGACAATAGTCCTGAAGAGACTTGATGCAGCACTTACTAACGATATCCCTGAAAATATTAAACTCGACATAGAACAAAGAAATGAATTGGCCAAGGTAGAAGAAGTAATTCTCATGCCGGGATTATCAATCATGATGAAAGTAATATTCGAAGAAATCTCCATGGCACAAAAAGCCCTCAGCCAAGGTATCCATTGCCCCTACGACCGCCTGAGCACAGATATGGTCATTGCTTGCAAAAGCGATGAAGTTTCTGTGGGAAGAAAACACGCCCAACGAGGGGGGCTACTTAAGCACTCGCGCGGAAGCCACAACCTTTGTCCAGCCTCAAACCTGCCTGCAGGCTTTCATTTCTGAGACAGGACGTCGACCCCTGAGGTATGGATGAGTGGGATTTTGGATTTGTCAGTTGGCATCAACAGGTAACGGTTTTCATCTTTTGTTGATGCACTAGGCGTCACCCCCTTCGAGCGGGCTGGTGCCCCCCTGAGGCTTCGACAGGCCCTGCGGTGCCCGACGGACGTGTGTTCAGCGTCGCGTCCCTTAGCAGGTCGTGTGCAAGCGACCTGTGTCCCTGCCCCTTAGCCCTCCCCACGTCTGTTTGGAGGCTTCCTGCCGGTCACTCTGTCTCCTTGGGCCTCGAGGGCGTGCCCGATCGAGCGGGCTGGGGCAGTCTCCTTGTAGGTCATGTGAAAGTGACATCCCGGGGCCCCCCCCTTGCCGCACCTCCAACGCCCAGCTTGCAGGCCAAGCCAGCTTCAGGCTTCCTGGGCCTTGGGGTATCGCCCGGCCCGCATCACCCTTTGTGTTGGTCGGGCAGGCCACGTTGGGGGGGGGGGGGAGCTGCATTATTTAGAGCTGATGTTATTTACAATAATGGTATTCAGTTGGGCCACTTTTCTCAGTTAGTCCAGCTGGTTTTCCTATTGTAGTACTATGCTCCTAGCTGGTTAAGTTATTATATTCGCCTAGTGTTTTTTTTGGTTTATCCATGCATTCGGTTTATTATTTATTATAAATTAGGTTACGTTCTGTCTTCATTCTTTGTTCAGCCTGGTTATTTTGCCCCTCTTTTAATGGAATTATACTGGGTTTTGTATATTAATGGAATGCTTGATTTATACAATTTTCATTTATTTGGCTCCCCCTTGGTGCTACTCTTACTTATTTCATTACTTTATGTACGTTCTCAGGTATTAATTTGGTTTATTTGTTTAAAATGGATTATTTAATGGACATATTGGACTACTGACTTCCTGGAATTTTGGAACATTATTTGGAATGCCGTTTTATTTGTGCTTGCCAAATTTTGCTTCTATCTCATTTATGCTCTCGGTTTTCCTATTTCGGTTTATTAGTGTTTTATCCCTTCTGTAAGGTTATTTGTCCATTGTCATGTATGTGTATTTTTTTCTCTATCCCAGTTACATTTTACCAGTCACAATTAGTAAGTCCCTAGTTCCTTGCCTAGCCTGGTTTTTGTCCCTTTCATTTTGGCTTTATACTGGATTTTGGGTATTATTGGAATGTTGGTTTTTACTTTTATTTGGCTAACTTTAGAATTTTTTCATTTTGTTTGGTCATTTATGCTTTTGGTTTCCTTTTTCGGGTTTTTATTTTGTGAGTTATTTTATTTATTTTGTAATATTAGTACTTTATTCATGTATGTGCATTATTTATTCTGTGCTTTTGAGTACTAGTGGTCTTTCTCCTTTGTTCTAGTTGGTAGCTTCGATCCCGGTTACATTTCTGACTTTTCGTATACTTTTCGTTATTTTGGTTTATTGGTTTCTCTTTTCGAACCATTTGGGATGCTGAATATACTTTAGTTCTCCTTGATTTTATTGGTGCTTATTACTTTGCATAACTTTACCCTCGTAAAAATTTATTCATCATAATGCTCTACTTTAAATACTTTATGCTTTTTCCCTCTTCTCTTGTTTTACACTTCTTCGCATCAGTAATTCCAGTTGGGTAAGTTTTGCCCAATGCTTCCCGTGTTCTGCTGGCTTTCTTTTCCCCCTTTTTGTTGGTTTCTTGTGCTTGTTTTGGTTTTTAATGCCGACTTTGCTCCCCATGTTATAACAGGTGTCATGACCCTTATTTTTGAAATTAAAAAAAATTTTGGATACGTTTTCTTATCATTTATAAGTAGGAACCTTTCTTTCCATGTACTTGGAAATTAATGGCTTCGGTCCTCGTATTCATATTCCTAGTTTTTTTTCTTGAATCATTTTTTCTCCCTTGGCATGTTGTTTTTTTCTGTTGGTTCCTGTTTCTGTTGGACTTGTTACTCTGTTTTCCTTTCGACATGTTCGCTTTTTTGCTTCCTTAGATTTCTTCTACACGTTGCAACTTTTCAACTTCTGAATTTAGTGTATGTAGAAGAATATTGGAGGAGATCATTCATTTTCGAAATATATTCCTCCTTGTTTAGAATAATAACATAATTATATGAATGGATATGACCCTTCCATTCATATAATAGAATTATATGAATGGAGGGGTCGGCTCCTGTAAGAGCCGACCCTTCCATTCATATAACAAAGGCTGATAAATCCAGCACTGTTGTTATTTTAAACAAGGAGGAATATATTTCGAAAATGAATGATCTCCAAGATTCTTCTTCATACACTAAACTCAGGAAAAATCCTCTTGAGGACATCATAAAGTTCTTCAATAGCAGCTTGAGGAAGTTGTTAAGTAAACATAAAGATCTTCTTAATCAATTAACTACTTCATCACCCTCATTACCATAGCTCTATGGACTTGTCAAGACGCATGAACCCAACAATCCCATGAGGCCTATCATCAGTAATGTGGGATCCATTTCTTACAAGCTTTCTAAATGGCTTACCAAAAATTTATCCCCATTGTTAGGAACTATTTCCTCTTCTCATTTGACCAATACTCTTGAATTAGTTAACAAATTGTATAGTGTTCCTGTCACTCCGGATGTAAAGTTAATCAGTTTTGACGTTTGTTCCTTGTTTACAAAGGTACCGGTTGATGATATTCATGATTATCTTGCTCGTGAACTAATGAGCCATGTTTTACCTCTTTCTGCTGATATTATTGTCAATCTTGTTAAGTAGTCCATTAAAGAATGTAAATTTACCTTTAATAATGAGTATTATTTACAGACTTTTGGAATGGCAATGGGGAATCCTTTATCGTCATTGCTTTCAAAATTTGTTTCAAATTTTGAAAAGAAATTTGTTTCAAAAATTACCCTTGGAATCATTCCATGGTTTAGATATGTTGATGATATTTTATGTATATGAAGGAACCGGTCGGCCGAGCGGACCGTATGCTGGACTTGTGATCCTGTGGTCCTGGGTTCGATCCCTGGCGCCGGCGAGAAACAATGGGCAGAGTTTCTTTCACCCTATGCCCCTGTTACCTTGCAGTAAAATAGGTACCTGGGTATTAGTCAACTGTCACGGGCTGCTTACTGGGGGTGGAGTGTCCCCGGGCCGCGGGGACACTAAAAGCCCAGAAATCATCTCAAGATAACCTCAAGAAGAAGATACAGATGTAAACACAGACGAATTTGTAGCCAAGCTTAATGATCAAGTCACCTCTACAAAATTTACTATGGAGACTGAAATTGATAAATGTTTGCCATTCCCAGATGTACTTATTCATAGGGAAGATTTTTCACTAAAGTTTAGTGTCTACAGAAAACCTACGAGTAATTTATCTTATGTTCATTATTTTTCAGGGAATAAATACAATGTGAAAAAATCTATTTTTTCTTCAATGTATCTAAGAGCTCTTCGGGTTGTGAGTCCAGAATTCTTAGATGAAGAGTTTAAGAATATTGATTCTATTGGTCTCAAGTTTTGTTACCCCACTGAGTTTTTTGGAAGTTTGCCGTAGCAAAGCACGTCGTACATACTATAATAATATATGCAGTGAAAAAAATCGCCCAAAGAATGTGTTATGTTTACCATATTTCTCTGGGTTTGAGAATATTGTCAAGGTCTTGAAACTTTTTGATATACATGTATTGTTTAGCTACGAAAATACTGTTGGTAAGCTATTAGTTAGAAACAGTCCTCGTAGTGAGAAATTGTGTCATTTATAAAATACCTTGTAAAGACTGTAATAAGTTCTACGTTGGGCAAACATCTAAAGATTTGAAATGTAGAATTTCGCAACATAAATACTCTGTAAGACATGGGCAATTGTCTAATGCTTTGTTTGTTCATCTGTCAGAAGATGCTCACCAAATTGATTGGGAGATGGCTTCTTCAATAACGAATTGTAAAAGCACTTATAACAGGAACATAATTGAATCAGCTTTAATACAGATTACAAAAGAAAGTAATTTTGAACATCAGCAGTGGTTTATATAACTTAGATCCATTTTTGATAGACCAATTAATGGGCGATTTGAGTAGGATCATTGATACACATTTGTCTCACTAATTCATTGTAAATATTTACTATCTTATGGTATTATTATCAATGTGTGGGCCTATTGGTGGGTAAGAATAGCAGCTGCATCGTATGGGAAAATAGGCCTTCTGCAGTTCTTGTGCGGCTTATGTTTGTGTCTACGTAATTCCCATTCATTTTTCATTGTACCTCACCTCACTTCACTTCTCTCTCTTGCCTATATATGTCCAATACTTGACCTGTAAATCATTCCTTCTGAAGATGTATTAATATAGGAAAGTACTTAAGGAAATTCCTGTTTCAATTCTTCCTTCGTGGTCTGACACTGTCACATTTTTCATCGCCTACCCCAACCCCAGCATGGGAAATACATCACATACGCTGACGATATCACCCAAATAATATGTCAACCGGGACCATCAAAGCAGCTACTCGCCAACAAGTCCAAGGCAGCAATAGAATTTATAAACAATTTTGAGAAGCAATGGAAAATTAGCACAAATAAACAAAAGTTCCAGATAATACACATTGCAAAATGAAACCCAGACCCCATTATCCTTGACAACTGTCCGATTCAATATGCGGAGGTTGGCAGAATACTGGGACCCATGATCAATAGAACAGGGATAAAAATTCACGTAAGGGACCGACTAAACAAAGCAAAGCAGCCTTTGGAAAACTGAGGAAATTCCGAAGCCTTAGTACAGACATACAGATATACCTATATAAGGCTCTAGTTCGGCCGCATTTAGAGTATCCCCAAGTACAACTACACACCTTAAAGAAAACTAACATGCAAAAACTAAAAGCAGTGCAAAATATGACACTAAGGAGAGAGGCAAAACACCGTCCACCATATGATCAGACAATCCAAGAGCTCCACGAGCTCCTGAACATACATCCACTAAACATCAGACTACAGCACCAAGCCATCAGGGTGTGAAACATCATTGGCATGTTAGAGGACCCAATGTTAAACACATTACTCCAAGATGAGACACCCCGCTCCAACAGCTCTGGCCCAAGAGCCTCGATTTACTAGATGAAAATCCAACCCCACAGTACATAATTCCCAGATGAAATACTGACCAGAAATCCGTCCCCCCAATACTTGTAAAAACTGCGTATAATATATATATATATATATATATATATATATATATATATATATATATATATATATATATATATATATATATATATATATATATATCTGCATGTACTGACCTATTTGTGCTTGCGGGGGGGGGGGGGAGCTCTGGCTTTTTGGTCCCGCCTCTCAACTGTCAATCAACTAATGTTTAGGTTCCTGAGCCTATTGGGCTCTGTCA
>WNGS01166861.1:126885-138524 GCA_020271785.1 Procambarus virginalis
GGTTGAAATAGAGAAGACAAGGACGAATGATGTGTCAGCAGCGTAGCTGGTGAGAGTACGCGCAGAGAGTAAATACGTACAAGCATCGTGCGTATGATGGAGCGTGAGGTTTGTGCGTAGCCGGCGGGGGGGGTGAATTGCATGGAGGGGAGGGTAGTCCGTAGGCGTCAGAGGCCGGTGCGGGGAGGGAGAGTTAATGGGGGGTGTACACATAGAACAGGCGGTGGCTGGAGGTCTGCTCCGGAGTCGAAGCACATAAAACTCAAGTCTCGCAGCGACGGCGCGTTTCGAGGTGCCGGCGCAGGAGACTGTGGGGGTTCACCTCCACACTGACTGTACCATACTCCCCCACCGTGGGAGGACGTGGAGGCCAGGGACCATCTGGACCTGGTAATACCCACTGGTGCTGGCTCCTGAAACACGTTGATTCGAGGATGAAGTGGGATTCCATTAACACACCGCCCACACTGCCTGTGAGGGGGTGTGCCGTACACTTACCCCCACTGGTTGTGAGGAGGGTCACACTTACCCCCACTGCTTGTGAGGGGGGTACCTTACCCCCAGCTGCTTGGATGGGGGCTACACCTACCCCCACTGCTGTGTTGAGGGGCTGGTCCCAAACCTTACACCCCACACTGGTTCGTGGGGGGTGGTCGCAGGGGTCATACTGATATCCCACACCCATACCATGCCCTCGAGCGGGGGCCAGGTCTGGCCAGTGCCATCACAGGGTAATGAGATGTGTAGCGCATTTGCACCAGTGGTTGTATCTATCGGAAGAAACCAGAGTGCTACAGAAACTTGCATCAGAATTATTACAGAAACTTGTACAGGTGTGCGCATTGAAAATTGCACTCAGAATACACAGAAACTTGCACTCAGAATACACAGAAACTTGCAATCAGAATACGCAAGCACTGCCAGTAGATATAACTGGAAACCAATAGTCTTACACCATTGTATTAAACTGGACGACTTGTGTGTGAAAGTGATGTAATGAATCTTGATATCTTGTGCTAGACATGAAGTAATAACAAAAAAAATTGTTTTGTGAGTTGAGAAATTGCAGAAACTCTTGTTGTGGTAAATTGGGGTGAAAATATAGTTATAGTTCATTATAGTGGCTATCTTGTCTGTGGTTATCTTATATTCACTTTCAAAAAAACAGCGGTGAAAGTTTTTTTTTTTGTGTTTAAGCTTAAAGCTGTAAATGTGTTCTGATAAATAAGTCGCCTGAATTGGAAATACGTATCTGAGTACATATTAAACAGGTGTAAACAGGTGTTATATCCACCTAGAAACCGGTGTATGTAGTCTCCTTCACAGGTGTGTGCAGGTGTGGAACACTTCAACACTACACCTGTGTGTCAATAATAATAAAAAAACACGAAATATTCACCTCATTTTGCAATCATTTCCGCAAAATTCATTTCCTGGAGACGAGGTAGGCGTCAGGCTTAGTCCTGGGCCCCGATTCACGAAGCAGTTACGCAAGTACTTACGAACCTGGGGCCAGATTCACGAAGCAGTTACGCAAGCACTTACGAACCTGTACATCTTTTCTCAATCTTTGGTGGCTTTGTTTACAATTATTAAACAGTTAATGAGCTCCGAAGCACCAGGAGGCTGTTTATAACAATAACAACAGTTGATTGGCAAGTTTTCATGCTTGTAAACTGTTTAATAAATGTAACCAAAGCCATTAAAGATTGAGGAAAGATGTACACGTTCGTAAGTGCTTGCGTAACTGCTTCGTGAATCTGGCCCCAGGTTCGTAAGTGCTTGCGTAACTGCTTCGTGAATCTGGCCCCAGGTTCGTAAGTACTTGCGTAACTGCTTCGTGAATCTGGTCCCAGGTTCGTAAGTGCTTGCGTAACTGCTTCGTGAATCTGGCCCGTGGACACTAAACAGGACGAAAGTACACTTTCCCTGCAGGTTGGTCAGTAAGGTATTGTGGTGACCATAATAACTTTCCAGATATTGTAGGCCTGACTATTATATTAAAGGGTCCTGACGGCTGAGTGGACAGCGCTCGGGATTCGTAGTCCTAAGGTTCCGAGTTCGATCCCCGGTGGAGGTGGATCCAAATGGGCAGTGTTTCTTTCACCCCTGATGGCCCCCCTGTTCACCTAGCAGTAAATAGGTACCTGGGAGTTAGACAGCTGTCACGGGCTGTTTCCTGGGGGGGGGGGGGGTGTAACAAAAAATGGAGGCCTGGCCGCGGGGACGCTAAGCCCCGAAATCATCTCTCAAGATAACCTCTCAAGATAGGTTATCAAAACATTTCGAAGTTGGTTAGAAGCTTAGAGAGATGCTAGGGGGGGGGGGTTAAGTCCGTGGTAAACACCTAGGGGGAATATGACCTATCTTGAGAGGTTATCTTGAGACGATTTCGGGGCTTTAGTGTCCCCGCGGCCCGGTCCTCGACCAGGTCTCCACCCCCAGGAAGCAGCCCGTGACAGCTGACTAACACCCAGGTACCTATTTTACTGCTAGGTAACAGGGGCATAGGGTGAAAGAAACTCTGCCCATTGTTTCTCGCCGGCGCCCGGGATCGAACCCGGGACCACAGGATCACAAGTCCAGCGTGCTGTCCGCTCGGCCGACCGGCAACCACACTTAATTAATTACCACCAAAATCGCAAAAACAAAACTTGAGAAATAACTGATTTTTTTGTTTACATCTGATGAACTTTACCGCGAAAATGTTTTGTGTTGCGAATGTTTATTCTTGCAAACGTTTAGTGCTATAAAAAGACGGCCGAAACGTTCTTTAAATAACGCCTAGGAGGCGGGAGCAAGACAGTGTTAAATATCACAACACAATAATGATCTTCGGTGTTTATTGAAGTCTTACAATTACCTCCACAGCAGAGAGCAACACTCACACTGGGACCAGTGTTGCCAGCACAATAGTACGCCCTGAAAGTATTACCCCGAAGAGGCGCTTGTGTTATCGTCGATTTTTTTGATGTGTGGCAACAGTGTGTTTGTTTGTAAACAAAGCGGGAAGCCATTGTTATTGTTGGTGGGTGTTTACGACTCCCAGGACGGACAGCGCCGAGATTAAGGTGTTTAGTAGTGCCAGTTTCTGCAGGTTACTGACACACACACACACCCAGGACGGACAGCGCTTAGATCATAAGGTGGAGAGAAAGTCTCTCTCTCACTCTCTCTCCTGAGAGAACATTACTCCTGTGCTTGTGAGGTAAGCCGGCTAGCCTAGCCATCAACCGCTCCAAGTTCTCACTCCGCGAAAACACTGGAAAAAATAANGGAACACTCCCTGTGGAACACTCACTGTAGAACACTCCCTGTGGAACACTCCCTGTAGAACACATCTCTGTGGAACACTCCCTGTAGAACACTCCCTGTGGAACACTCACTGTAGAACACTCGTGGACACTCCCTGTAGAACACTCCCTGTAGAACACTCCCTGTGGAACACTCCCTGTAGAACACTCTCTGTGGAGCACTCCCTGTAGAACACTCCCTGTGGAACACTCACTGTAGAAACACTCCCTGTGGAACACTCCCTGTAGAACACTCCCTGTGAACACTCCCTGTGGAACACTGTGGAACACTCACTGTAGAACACTCCCTGTAGAACACTCCCTGTGGAACACTCCCTGTGGAACACTCCCTGTAGAACACTCCCTGTGGAACACTCCCTGTGGAACACTCCCTGTGGAACACTCCCTGTGGAACACTCCCTGTAGAACACTCCCTGTGAACACTCCCTGTAGAACACTCCCTGTGGAGCACTCCCTGTGGAACACTCCCTGTGGAACACTCCCTGTAGAACACTCCCTGTGGAACACTCCCTGTGGAACACTCCCTGTAGAACACTCCCTGTGGAACACTCCCTGTGGAACACTCCCTGTAGAACCCCCCTGTAGAACACTCACTGTAGAACACTCCCTGTGGAACACTCCCTGTAGAACACCCCCTGTTGAACACTCCCTGTGGAACACTCCCTGTAGAACACTCCTGTAGAACACTCCCTGTAGAACACTCTCTGTGGAACACTCACTGTAGAACACTCCCTGTAGAACACTCCCTGTAGAACACCCCCTGTAGAACACCCCCTGTAGAACACTCACTGTAGAACACTCCCTGTAGAACACTCCCTGTAGAACACTCCCTGTAGAACACCCCCTGTAGAACACTCCCTGTAGAACACTCACTGTAGAACACTCACTGTAGAACACCCCTGTAGAACACTCCCTGTAGAACACCCCCTGTAGAACACTCACTGTAGAACACCCCCTGTAGAACACCCCCTGTAGAACACCCCCTGTATAACACTCACTGTAGAACACCCCTGTAGAACACTCCCTGTAGACACCCCCTGTAGAACACTCACTGTAGAACACTCACTGTAGAACACCCCCTGTAGAACACTCCCTGTAGAACACTCACTGTAGAACACTCACTGTAGAACACCCCCTGTAGAACACTCACTGTAGAACACCCCCTGTAGAACACTTCCTGTAGAACACCCCCTGTAGAACACTCACTGTAGAACACCCCCTGTAGAAAACTCCCTGTAGAACACCCCCTGTAGAACACTCACTGTAGAACACCCCTGTAGAACACTCCCTGTAGAACACTCACTGTAGAACACTCCCTGTAGAACACTCACTGTAGAACACTCACTGTAGAACACTCCCTGTAGAACACTCCCTGTAGAACACTCCCTGTAGAACACTCACTGTAGAACACTCACTGTTGAACACCCCCTGTAGAACACTCACTGTAGAACACTCCCTGTAGAACACTCACTGTAGAACACTCACTGTTGAACACTCCCTGTAGAACACTCCCTGTTGAACACTCCCTGTAGAACACTCCCTGTTGAACACTCCCTGTAGAACACCCCCTGTTGAACACTCCCTGTAGAACACTCCCTGTGGAACAATCCCTGTGGAACACTCCCTGTAGAACACCCCCTGTAGAACACTCACTGTAGAACACTCCCTGTTGAACACTCCCTGTAGAACACCCCTGTTGAACACTCCCTGTAGAACACTCCCTGTAGAACACTCACTGTAGAACACTCACTGTTGAACACCCCTGTAGAACACTCCCTGTAGAACACTCCCTGTAGAACACTCACTGTAGAACACTCACTGTTGAACACCCCCTGTAGAACACTCACTGTAGAACACTCCCTGTAGAACACTCCCTGTTGAACACTCCCTGTAGAACACTCCCTGTAGAACACTCACTGTAGAACACTCACTGTTGAACACCCCCTGTAGAACACTCCATGTAGAACACTCCCTGTAGAACACTCCCTGTAGAACACTCACTGTAGAACACTCACTGTTGAACACCCCCTGTGGAACACTCCCTGTAGAACACCCCCTGTAGAACACTCCCTGTAGAACACTCCCTGTTGAACACTCCCTGTAGAACACTCCCTGTTGAACACTCCCTGTAGAACACTCCCTGTGGAACACTCCCTGTAGAACACTCACTGTAGAACACTCACTGTAGAACACTCACTGTTGAACACTCACTGTAGAACACTCCCTGTTGAACACTCCCTGTAGAACACTCCCTGTTGAACACTCCCTGTTGAACACTCCCTGTAGAACACTCCCTGTAGAACACTCACTGTTGAACACTCCCTGTAGAACACTCACTGTAGAACACTCCCTGTAGAACACTCACTGTTGAACACTCACTGTTGAACACTCCCTGTAGAACACTCCCTGTAGAACACTCACTGTTGAACACTCACTGTTGAACACTCCCTGTAGAACACTCCCTGTGGAACACTAGCTGGACCAAACGAAATAGAAGATGAACAAGAACACGGGTAAAACAAAAGACAATGTCTCTCTCAAGAGAGAGAAAGAGGTGAAAAGAAGGTGAAAACGAGGTGTGAGCAAGCGTGTTGTTGTGGATGGCATGACCGCTCCAGCGACACTAGTAGTGACCTCCCCGCTGCCTCAGTCATCACTAAACATAAACAACAAAAGTCGCTCTTCTTTCCCAGCCACTTGTGCTGGACGGTAGAGCGACGGTCTCGCTTCCTGCAGGTCGGCGTTCAATCCCCGATCGTACACAAGTGGTTGGGCACCATTCCTTCCCCTCGTCCCATCCCAAATCCTAATCCTGACCCCTTCCCAGTGCTATATAGTCGTTATGGCTTGGCGCTTTCCCCCTAAAAGTGGGGGAAAGCGCCCCCCCCTACCTTCCCTTCCTTCCCAAATATAACTTCTTTCCCCAATGGAAGGGTCAGTTACCTCAGTCCTAAGTCTCCTTCAAGTCCTTGGTGGTTGCAGGAAATTGCACAGATGTGGTTTTGCTTGTACTTGTTGTGTTGCATCCGCGAGCCTGCAACGCCTGCAACCCGGCTTCCACTTCATGTGTGTGTCACACTTTGTTGTCTAAATTTTTTTGCGAAATCGACACCAGTTCGTTACAAATGCGACGTGTTAGTACCAATGAAAGCACCGTAATGTGGACGTTTTCTATGCATCGGTATCGATAGGTTAGGTTAGGTTAGGTTAGGTCAGGTCAGCCGGGCTGTGGTGGGTATGTGGGCCTGCGGGCCGCTCCAAGCAACAGCCTGGTGGACCAAACTCTCACAAGTCAAGCCTGGCCTCGGGCCGGGCTTGGGGAGTAGAACAACTCCAGAACCCCATCAACCAGGTATATGTGGGCCTGCGGGCCGCTCCAAGCAACAGCCTGGTGGACCAAACTCTCACAAGTCAAGCCTGGCCTCGGGCCGGGCTTGGGGAGTAGAACAACTCCCAGAACCCCATCAACCAGGTATCAAGCAGGTATCAACCAGGTATCAACCAGGTATCAAGCAGGTATCAAGCAGATGGGTTGCTTGGGGTCGTCCGCTTCTGGTTAAGGTAAACCAGCCGTGTTTGTTACGGAGTGGTGAATCTAAGGCACCACTGTGGTTACTGAAAAATTAATGTTTCAGTAACTACTGGGTACAGACCCAGTAATTTACTGGGTCTGCAAAGATGACAGATTAATGTTAGAGAACATAACTAAACTGATGAAAAACATTCCCGAGTCACAGAGATTACCATTCACAGACAAGCTACCAGTGATATATGCAGACTGGGATAAGACAACATTGGTTAACGACCAAAACCCAGGAACAGATAGTTTAGAGAACCGCAGCAGTAATGTGGAGGAAGAGGGTATTGTAGTACATAATAGCAGCAATATTGCAGAGTCAGGTAATATAAACGATGGGAGCATCAGTGAGACAGAGTGCATAAATGAAGGAATTGGGACGAAAAGCGGAGATGGCTCCAATAAAGAGGTAGACAAGACAGACACAGATATAAATACCTTGAAAAACGCAAAACCGGAACACATTTGCAAATTCTACGCTAAAGGAATATGCAAATATGGAAAATTAGGAACAAAATGCCATTTTCTGCATCCTCGAAAATGCAGGAACATGTTGGCGAGGGGTACATGCCGTTTTGGAACAGGGTGTAGATACTTCCACCCCAAATTATGTCAATTTTCAATTAGGGACAAAAAATGCTACAATCTTCAGTGTCCGGAATTCCACGTGAGAGGTACACAACGTTATAGACGGGAAAATCAGTATGACACTACTGGCAATTTTTTAGAGGAAGGCAGAAACAGAGCAGAAAATATAAGAGAGAGGAACAGTCAGATGGAACCACCACAGGATTACAGAGGGGAAGGGAGATACCCACAAGCTGGAATACACATTACCAACAAACACACAGGTACTACACCACACAACACTCGCCCCACTACCGAAACTGGACGAATCACTTCGAAAACAACACACCCTGGACGCAAACACAGTGGCCCCCTTACCAGAGCCTCAGATATTAACACCAAGTAAGGCATCCAGCACTTCCACTACCACGATAACATCATTTATATTTGCCAACATTCAAGGTATAAAAACACGCAAATCCAACAAAGTTCACTTTATAGATGGTCTTCTTCATGAGGCAAATGCAGTGTTTGCAGCCCTAACAGAAACCCACACAAAGGACTACCATGATGGTGAAATATGGATCTCAGAGTACAATCTTTTCAGATGTGATAGGAAACACCGGCTTCAGGGTGGGGTCAGCCTATACATCAAAGACACACTCATCTGTACTGAGCTGCTAAACACCTCGAATGATATGGTGGAAGTGCTGATAATCAAAATAGAGATTATAAATGTAGTTATTGTCCTTGTATATAAGTCACCGGAGGCAAACCCTCAGCAGTTTAAAGACCAACTAATGAAAGTAGAACACTGCTTGGAAAACCTCACAAATCCAGCTCCGAACATCATTCTGCTTGGGGACTTCAACCTACGGCACCTGAAATGGAAGCACCTGGCTAATACAGTAATATCAGAAAGAATACCAGGAAGTAGCCTTAATGAACAGGCACATGCAAATGACCTGCTACGGATGTGCGACAGGTTTGCCTTAAACCAGCAAATAGTAGAACCAACCAGGAAGGAGAACACGCTGGACCTCATTTTCACTAATAATGATGAATTGATCAGGAACATAATGATTACAAATACCTGTTACTCAGATCACAACTTAATTGAAGTTATGACAACCATGGGGAATAGACCTTCAAAACCAGTCCAGATTCCCGGTGGAGGAGATTTCAGCAAATTCAACTTCAATAATAAACAGATAAACTGGGAGCAAATAAACCAGGACTTCACAGAAATAAACTGGGAAGAACAGCTAGGAAATGCGAACCTGAACCAGTGCCTGGAAAAAATAAGCTCAGTAGCACTAGAAATATGTACAAACCGCATCCCCCTAAGAAAAAAGAGGAAGAGATGCAGATTGGAACGAGAACGTCGTTCCCTATATAGGCGAAGAAAACGAATCGCGGTACAACTTGAGAGTCGCACCCTATCTCAGGAACGGCGAAGAAGGTTAGGTAGCGAAATAGGAAAAATTGAACTCAAGCTACAAGAATCATACAAAACGCAGGAGAGGGAAAGAGAGCAAAAGGCCATCAGTGAAATAGAGAGAAACCCGAAATATTTTTTCTCCTATGCAAAATCAAGATCAAAAACCACATCTAGTATCGGGCCCCTGCGAAAGGAAGATGGAACTTTCACCGATGACAACAAAGAAATGAGCGAGCTACTGAGGAAGCAATACGACTCTGTCTTCAGCGAGCCATTAAACGCACTAAAGATCGATAACCCAAATGAATTTTTCATGGATATGATACCAACATCAAATCATATATCAGACGTCACCCTATCCCCACTGGATTTTGAAGAAGCCATAAACAGTATGCCTATGCACTCCGCACCAGGCCCGGATTCTTGGAACTCCATATTCATCAAGAACTGTAAAAAACCACTATCGCAGGCCCTTCACATTCTGTGGAGACAAAGCCTAGATACTGGCGTTATTCCTGATATACTAAAAACAGCAGAGATAGCACCACTTCATAAAGGAGGAAATAAGGCAGAGGCAAAAAATTACAGACCGATAGCACTAACATCGCACATCATAAAAATTTTTGAGAGAGTGCTAAGAAGTAAGATCACAAAATACATGGAATCACAGCATCTCCATAACCCCGGACAACATGGTTTCAGAACAGGGCGCTCTTGCCTGTCGCAGTTGCTGGACCACTATGATATGGCATTAGATGCTATGGAAGACAAACAAAACGCTGATGTAATTTACACAGATTTCGCAAAAGCTTTTGATAAATGTGACCATGGTGTTATTGCCCATAAAATGCGCTCAAAAGGAATTACCGGAAAAGTAGGCAGATGGATCTACAATTTCCTGACCAACAGAACCCAATGTGTAATAGTCAACAAAATAAAATCCAACCCGTCAACCGTTAAGAGCTCAGTCCCCCAGGGTACTGTGCTTGCTCCAGTACTTTTTCTCATCCTATATCGGACATAGACAAGAACACAACCTATAGCACTGTATCATCCTTTGCAGATGACACTAGGATCTTCATGAGAGTAGGCAACATAGAGGACACGGCGAACCTCCAGTCAGATGTAGATCAGGTCTTTCTATGGGCTACAGAAAATAATATGGTGTTTAACGAAGACAAGTTCCAGCTCATGCGCTATGGAAAAAATGAAAATATAAAAACGGAAACCACGTACAAAACTCAGGCAAATCATAACATAGAACGAAAAGGCAATGTAAAGGATCTGGGTGTACTCATGTCGGAAGACCTTACCTTTAAAGAACACAATAAAGTAGCCGTCACAACTGCAAGAAAAATGACAGGTTGGATAACAAGAACTTTTCACACTAGAGATGCTATACCGATGATGACACTTTTCAAAACGCTTGTGCTCTCTAGAGTGGAGTACTGCTGCACAATGACAGCCCCTTTCACTGCTGGTGAAATTGCTGACCTGGAGAGCGTGCAGAGATCCTTTACTGCTAGAATCCACTCGGTAAAACATCTAAACTATTGGGACCGACTAAAGAGCCTAAATCTGTATTCCCTTGAGCGCAGGCGGGAGAGATACATAATAATTTACACGTGGAAAATATTAGAGGGGCTGGTCCCAAACCTGCACACAGAAATAACATCACATGAGACCAGAAGACATGGCAGGATGTGCAGAATACCCCCGTTGAAAAGCAGAGGTGCAACTGGTACTCTGAGAGAGAACTCTATCAACATCAGAGGCCCGAGACTGTTCAACACGCTTCCACTACACATAAGGGACATAACTGGCAAACCCCTCACAGTGTTCAAGAGAGAACTGGATAAGCACCTCCAAAGGATACCTGATCAACCAGGCTGTGACTCATACGTCAGGCTGCGAGCAGCCGCGTCCAACAGCCTGGTTGATCAGTCCAGCAACCAGGAGGCCTGGTCGATGACCGGGCCGCGGGGACGATAAGCCCCGGAAGCACCTCAAGGTATCAAGGTAAGGTAACTACAGACAAAAATGTTTCTGAAACATTTCATTTCTGAAACAGAAATGTTTCCCATTTCCAGTGGGTTGACTTCTGTATTTTGTATTCCCCTTACTACAGCAGTTACTGTATACACATATCTGAAACTTGATACAGCATGCAGATAGCGTCGATGTATGATTCAGGTGCAGAGATTCAGGGGGGGAGGGAATTATTAGGGGAAAGCACCAAACCATTACGACTAGATAGCACTGGGTAGGGGGCCAAGATAACGATTTAGCGATGGGACGGGGAGGGAAGGAATGGTGCCCAACCACTTGTTGAGACGGTCGGGGATTGAACGCCGACCTGCAGGAAGCGAGACCGTCGCTCTACCGTCCAGCCCAAGTCACTGGGGGAAATTCACAGCTAAAGGAATTAAACCTTTGTGCCTTAGCTGCCAAGTGGCATTTAGTCTTTACAAAGCCAGTAAGTAACTTGTAGCGTTACTATGACGCTAACCACAACAACTTCTCGGATCAGACTTGAGGGTAAATCAAGTAAATGAATTAAAACCATCAATAACTACCAAGCTCATACTTGACATTATTCAGTAACGAAGCCGTTACAACGAAATCGGAAATGTGTTTACTGAAACTAATACAAATAAAGGGTTTAAAAACTGCCTACATCAATAAATATATTACATTTAATATGCATTTTTTTTGTTTAATTTATATCCAATATGTGTAA
>WNGS01166861.1:145755-165406 GCA_020271785.1 Procambarus virginalis
GATTTTTTTGTGTGATTTTATATTATATATACACGTGTAGAAAATATGTGTATGAGAAATTTAATGAACACATGGTTATTAATTGTGTGTGGCAAGTTTTCTACCGCCGTAAATAATGTTTAACACCTGACTGTACTTTCTAATTGAGGAATATAATGTTATCAGGGTTAATAATGATTAATTAATTTATGGGATCAGTAATTTGGATTAGTATACTGGACCCTGAAATAATGAATTTACTGACTTGGGTTAATCAGTAATCATAGATTTAATTTGGTTTAGGCTATGATATGGACAGTCTCCTGACAGCCGTAAATGAAATATTTCTATTGCCTAATAATTGCAACACATAATAATTGGTGTTAGTAAATAATTAATTATGACTAAGAATAGTTTATTTCTCAGCTATCAATACGGTTCGAAAGACCAACTTTTGTGTGGGAAAACTTGACTCATGTAAATCATTTAAATTAATACTATTTTCGATAGCTATGAAGGACCTCCACTTTTTGAGGAAAAGAGGAAACTGGGTAGAGCAAGTGGTTTGATATTAAATCCATGAACTAGTGTTCTATGGATGTTCTTCATTAATACTGCATTGAATATTAAAGGGACTGTATTATGAGTCAACTCCTCTCACCCAAATAGGGGGGGTTGCATGCAAAAAGTTTAATTTATCCCAAGCATGATTTCAGTGCTGGTTCTTCACTGAATTAAATGAAAATATAAATGAAATTAAATAGATTATGTAATAATAATTAAAGGCAAAAGTACCTCAATATACTATAGTAATATAGTAGAATATATAACAATGGCTTAGTAGATTTGATCTCATTAAAAGATCATTAAAGTATCTACATGGTTATTTATCTACAATAACAATTAACAGCTTAGCTGTAAAATTAAGAGAAATTAAATCGGTTGCCACACTCCACTCACGACGTATTGCATCGGACAAACTGTTGCACGTGAAGGTAGGGAAGCCTAACACCTCGGCTGACGTGGACCCGGAGCTGAAAGGCAATTACAGTGTAGAACTCTTCTACATATAGAAATACAGATACATCTAATACTGCGGAATTCTTTCACAAGAAATATGATTTATATATCTGACAGTGCAGAATTCTTCTGCAAACATTAAATAACATGAATTCCTAAAATAATTACGGAATATTGCTAGAGTAAACGTATTGGATTTTTGTTGTAATTTCTCATCCTAACGACAGCTATCCTAAAATATAACATGTGATCACAGTGTTACAAGAAAGGTTATTAATAGTTGCCTGGCCAAGTGTCCGTTGATGTAGGAACGATTCCAGGTCCCTTGTCTTCAACAGCCGTGATAAGACGTCAACAATGTGCTGGAGAATTGATTAGTTCCTGGACACTGTCGATACGTGCCGAATTAACGTGGTACCGCTCTCGTGATTGTAGGAGCGAATTAAAATGATACTACGCAAGTTCCTTGCAATGGCGTTTTTCTCTTGCACGTTGGTAACTCGCTGCTAATATAGCATCGTCCATAGAAGTGGTGTCTCCTTCCTCCCTCCCGGCTGGCTCGGATGCACATGTGCAGAACACTCAAAGTGATCTCGAGCCCAAAGTATTTCATTTACTGGTAATTAATTGGGAAAGTTAGGAATCGTGACAAGTACTGATGTCAATAATAAATGTATTAAGGTGAAATGTATTTTTGCACAATGCAAGTTAGCTTATTAAGACTGCATAAAGAAATATTATATGAATTGCTTTACTTTGCAATATTTTCCACTGTAGTTGTTAATACACCTAAATGAACGAATTCAGTAAGCAATAATATGCTATATAAATAATCAACTAAATAAACTATTATCCTTAGTGAAGGAAAGTAATTAACTGGACTCGGTTTACATTCAACTATATGTGGATAGAATTTCCTGTTTCAACTTGTAGCTGCCTCCCGGCGTCAGTGACTAGGAAGGATTTGGCAAATATTGCTTTGCAATAGAAGACATTAATTGGATTAATTCTACAAGTTAGTAGAGTTAATAAATACCATGGGTTAATACAATAATGATGTATTATTATACAAAATGATGTATTAGTGTTGGATAATTTCCAACAACAAGTGACAGTGATGAGGATGAAGACAAGTGACAGTGATGAGGATGAAGACAAGTGACAGTGATGAGGATGAAGACAAGTGACAGTGATGAGGATGAAGACAAGTGACAGTGATGAGGATGAAGACAAGTGAGAGTGATTCTGGTGAAGATAAAGAAGCCGGAAGCATCACCAGTGGGCGAGGAGAGCCTGGGTAATCCCAGCATGCATCTGTACCACCAGTGACAACGTCGGTGGCAACCCCTGCAGTGTCCCGGGACACCAGGCCTGAGGTGTAGCGTGACCTGTCACCTAGTGTGCTGGTGCACGTGTTGTCACAGAATAAAGACCAAAGGCCAGCAGAAACACTGGATGACACAGTTGTCACTGTGGAAGAGATTATAAAATACATACACGAACTAGATGCAACAAAATGGCTGAAATGGCAGCTGCAGGAGGCTGAAGAGGTACTTTAACACTGCTGACTGATGTTTTCAATAAAACTCTCAATACAGGAAATCTCCCAGAATTCTAAAAAAGCCGAAGAATCCAAATATCCAAAAAAGGGACAGAGAGAAGGCATTATATTTCAAACCAACGTCACTCATCAGCGTCAAATCAGCGTCAGTGGGAGCCGGTCGGCCGAGCGGACAGCACGCTGGACTTGTGATCCTGTGGTCCTGGGTTCGATCCCAGGCGCCGGCGAGAAACAATGGGCAGAGTTTCTTTCACCCTATGCCCCTGTTACCTAGCAGTAAAATAGGTACCTGGGTGTTAGCCAGCTGTCACGGGCTGCTTCCTGGGGGTGGAGGCCTGGTGGAGGACCGGGCCGCGGGGACACTAAAATGCCCCGAAATCATCTCAAGATAACCTCAAGAAGATAACCACTCATAACTGTTATATGCAAAGTGCTGGAGAGAGTGATCAGGTTGAGAACAGTGAAGCACGTGGACAGGATGTACTTGGCAATCAAAGAATGGCAACCAAAGAACAGAACGGACATTGAATGGAAAATCCATGCCTAACAAACTTAATCCAGTTCTAGGACAAAGTTGATAAAATTTCATAGGAAAGATAAATGAGGGTAGATTGTATTTTCCTAGACTGTCAAAAATCATTTGATATTGTTCCTCACGAAAAACTGGTGCATGTACACGATGGAAAAGTGAGCTGGGATAATTTGGAAGCACAGAATAGTCACAGTCAAAGGAATGGTCTCGAGGAGGAGGAATGTAACAGGTGGGATCCAAGGAAAACTCTAGAGTGGAACGAGAAACGAACCAGCGTCCGGGGTGATCAACCTATTGGCCATGATATGCTGACGTTTTACATGCAAACCACGTGCACCCCTGGTGTAGGTAATGGAGATTTCTACTAAACACTCTTCTTATATGAACATAAAATCACTATAACACATGTCTATGGGAAAATCTTTCGAGCATGACTGTGATTGAACCAGCATCCTGGGCGACTCCAGACTCGACTTTACCCATGGACCACGATGGTGGCCCACCTTAGTCCATCTCCTTAACTAATGGTGAGTAGTCGCTGATGGGTAGGCACTGGTGGGTAGTCACTGATGGGTAGTCACTGATGGGTAGCCACTGATGGGTAGTCACTGATGGGTAGCCACTGATGGGTAGGCCCTGGTGGGTAGTCACTGATGGGTAGTCACTGATGGGTAGGCCCTGGTGGGTAGTCACTGGTGGGTAGTCACTGATGGGTAGGCACTGGTGGGTAGTCACTGGTGGGTAGTCACTGATGGGTAGTCACTGATGGGTAGGCCCTGGTGGGTAGTCACTGATGGGTAGTCACTGATGGGTAGTCACTGATGGGTAGTCACTGGTGGGTAGTCACTGATGGGTAGTCACTGGTGGGTAGGCACTGATGGGTAGTCACTGGTGGGTAGTCACTGATGGGTAGTCACTGGTGGGTAGTCACTGATGGGTAGTCACTGGTGGGTAGTCACTGATGGGTAGTCACTGATGGCTAGTCACTGTCACTGGTGGGTAGTCACTGGTGGGTAGTCAATGGTGGGTAGTCACAGGTGGGTAGTCACTGGTGGGTAGTCACTGTTGGGTAGTCACTGGTGGGTAGTCACTGGTGGGTAGTCACTGGCAGATAGTCACTGATGGGTAGTCACTGTTGGGTAGTCACTGGTGGGTAGTCACTGGTGGGTAGTCACTGGTGGGTAGTCACTGATGGGTAGTCACTGTTGGGTAGTCAATGGTGGGTAGTCACTGGTGGGTAGTCACTGGTGGGTAGTCACTGGTGGGTAGTCACTGGTGGGTAGTCACTGATGGGTAGTCACTGTTGGGTAGTCACTGATGGGTAGTCACTGGTGGGTAGTCACTGGTGGGTAGTCACTGGTGGGTAGTCACTGGTGGGTAGTCACTGATGGGTAGCCACTGGTGGGTAGTCACTGGTGGGTAGTCACTGGTGGGTAGTCACTGGTGGGTAGTCACTGGTGGGTAGTCACTGGTAGGTAGTCACTGATGGGTAGTCACTGGTGGGTAGTCACTAATGGGTAGTCACTGATGGGTAGTCACAGGCGGGTAGTCACTGGCAGATAGTCACTGATGGGTAGTCACTGGTGGGTAGTCACTGATGGGTAGTCACTGATGGGTAGTCACTGGTGGGTAGTCGCTGGTGGGTAGTCACTGGTGGGTAGTTACTGGTGGGTAGTCACTGATGGGTAGTCACTGGTGGGTAGTCGCTGGGGGGTAGTCACTGGTGGGTAGTCACTGGTGGGTAGTCGCTGGTGGGCAGTCACTGATGGGTAGTCACTGGTGGGTAGTTACTGGTGCATAGTCACTGATGGGTAGTCACTGGTGGGTAGTCACTGGTGGGTAGTCACTGGTGCATAGTCACTGGTGGGTAGTCACTGGTGGGTAGTCACTGGTGGGTAGTCACTGATGGGTAGTCGCTGGTGGGTAGTCACTGGTGGGTAGTCACTGATGGGTAGTCACTGATGGGTAGTCGCTGTTGGGTAGTCACTGGTGGGTAGTCACTGATGGGTAGTCACTGGTGGGTAGTCACTGGTGGGTAGTCGCTGATTGGTAGTCACTGTTGGGTAGTCACTGATTGGTAGTCACTGTTGGGTAGTCGCTGGTGGGTAGTCGCTGGTGGGTAGTCACTGATTGGTAGTCACTGTTGGGTAGTCACTGGTGGGTTGTCTCTGGTGGGTAGTCACTGAAGGGTAGTCATTGGTGAGTAGTCACTGGTGGGTAGTCACTGATGGGTAGTCACTGTTTGGTAGTCACTGTTGGGTAGTCACTGATGGGTAGTAACTGGTGGGTAGTCACTGGTGGGTAGTCACTGGTGGGTAGTCACTGGTGGGTAGTCACTGATGGGTAGTCACTGGTGGGTAGTCACTGGTGGGTAGTCATTGGTGAGTAGTCACTGGTGGGTAGTCACTAGTGGGTAGTCACTGGTGGGTAGTCACTAGTGGGTAGTCAGTGATGGGTAGTCACTAGTGGGTAGTCACTGATGGGTAGTCACTGGTGCTAGTTACTGATGGGTAGTCACTGGTGGGTAGTCACTGGTGGGTAGTCACTGGTGGGTAGTCACTGATGGGTAGTCACTGGTGGGTAGTCACTGGTGGGTAGTCATTGGTGAGTAGTCACTGGTGGGTAGTCACTAGTGGGTAGTCACTGTTGGGTAGTCACTGATGGGTAGTCACTGGTGGGTAGTGTTATGATCTCAGCCTGCAGGAGAAACGAGTCTCACCCTTTGAGAGTTATTCAGCAAGCCTGACCTAACTGGAAGGTCCAGGAATTATAGAGGCGATAACACAGATGTAAGATGGTGTGTTGAATTTATATAAAAGTTTGAGATTATGGGAATGAGCAAGGAAACAGATAAATGACTTGTTAGGAGATGTGGACAAGCTACTGGAGGCGTGAGGCTCGCTTGTGGAGGGCGATGACCTCACTTGAGGCCAGACATCGCAGGGGAGAAGCCGCGCTTCGTTGAGCTCCGCCAGGAGGGAACCCCTAGTGATATTATCTCCAAGAGAAGAGAAGGTGCAGACGTTCCAGCTGTTGAATCGAGCTGAAGACGTTGTGGTCTCAAGTCCTGGACGGCGAGGAGAGAGTATTAAGCCGCCCAGTGACAGTTTTGTGGGCTGTGACAAGCGCCCTGGTCAGACGTTGTCAGAGGGAGAAGCGCCCTCGACCAGATAATCTGTGGTAAGCCCGATTTAAGCCAGTTCATAGTGTTTGCTTGTAGTTGGTCGTGTGCCCAGCGACAGTAGCGATGTTTATTTTCAAGTTAGAAATGTTTTGGTATGGCAGAAAGCCTAAAATAAGAGAGTGAAGTGGGAGGAGCGCGGAGCGACGTCCGTCTTCTCTGAGCGCTGGCGGGCAACTGAAGGAGCCCGGCTCCTGAGGGAGGAGGCCCCTCCCAGCGTGAGTGAGGCTCGCCCAGCGAGGTGGCGCATGGACTCGCCCACGGGGGAGTCCACTCTCATTAAATGTAGAGGACAGATAGAGATTGGAGACAAAGATGTTGTATGATTAATTTTGTTTATGTGTTAAAAGGGAAACAATTTATTGGAGTGCAAATGGGTTGCAGGTTTGTCCTTTGGGGAAGAAGTTGCTGAGGACTTGGAAGCCAGCACAGAGGGAGTGGTTGATGAGACTCCAAGGCAGGGGAGGAGAGGACCCCGAGCTATGAAGAAGCAGTGAGGAGGAGTGTCACGTGCTTCTGCAGAGGTGGTGAAGTGCCACAGTTATTCGAGGAAACTTATGGTGCAGCAGCCAGGAGAGCTGTGGATGACCCTAGTAGGAGTAGGGAAGCACCATAGTTGTTCAAGGAATCTTCATGGTAGCAGCCTGGAGGAGCTGCAGAGGATCCTGGTGTTTAAGCCCTGAGGAACCTGAAGTTGTCAGGGTAGTGAAATAGTTCTAACTGATCACTTGTATGGAGGTGAGAGTGTTTGTCATTAGCGTGAACGACGCAGTGAGAGGTGAGTGATCGTTTGCCATTTATGTGCCAAGAAGTGTATATTGAAGTTTAGAGTTACAGACGTAGGCAGGAGTACCTACAGATATATATGTATTCTAAGACTGATAGAATGGTCAATTGATTCGTTGTGTGGCACGGATCATTTATACTGATATATATATATGTATGTTATTGCATTCAAATGCTGATTTGCCTTATATGTGTTTATAGGTATATATATATGTATACATTCTCTTGATGGTAGTGTAACATTATATTGTAAGACTTAATCTACTTGAGGAGGTTGATAAATTAGGTAATACCAAGAGATAGGATACCACTTAGCAAGCTGAGGATAGAGTTCTGATGGTGTTGGAGTGCAACCTGATTATAATAGTACAGAGTATAGGATTCATCATTATTATTATATGTATGCGTGTATTGTTATGTACTTCGTCCAGTAAATGTATCCAAATTTGCTGGTGTTTGCACTTGTCCCAGTGAGGCTTCCCAGGAAATAGTAAAGAAGAGAGAGAGAGCAAGAAACAGGAACCACTGCTGTGGACAGGGTAAGACAGAAGTCTAGTAAGACAAAGGGGATTGAGGAGGTCATATTCCATAAGGAGAGAGTGGGGAGTCACAGCGGCTCGAGTGGGTGTGTGCACGTGACAACAAGGCTGCGTGTTGGAGCCGCATCCCCTAAACGTGTGACGTTGAGCCCCTCTCCAAGAGCCAGAAGTGCCTAGTGTGATCTCCTAGTGAAATATGAGCATTTGTCGAGTTGTGGGTTGGGTGGTCCGTCAGCGGTAACACCACCAAATCCACCACCGCAACAGTAGTCACTGATGGGTAGTCACTGTGTGGTAGTCACTGGTGGGTAGTCACGATGGGTAGTCACTGATGGGTAGTCGCTGGTGGGTAGTCACTGTGGGTAGTCATGATGGGTAGTCACTGATGGGTAGTCGCTGGTGGGTAGTCACTGATGGGTAGTCACTGGTGGGTAGTCACTGGTGGGTAGTCACTGATGGGTAGTCACTGATGGGTAGTCGCTGGTGGGTAGTCACTGATGGGTAGTCACTGGTGGGTAGTCACTGGTGGGTAGTCACTGGTGGGTAGTCACTGATGGGTAGTCACTGATGGGTAGTCACTGATGGGTAGTCACTGATGGGTAGTCGCTGGTGGGTAGTCACTGATGGGTTAGTCACTGGTGCTAGTTACTGATGGGTAGTCACTGATGGTAGTCACTGGTGGGTAGTCACTGGTGGGTAGTCACTGGTGGGTAGTCGCTGGTGGGTAGTCACTGGTGGGTAGCGTGGTGGGTAGTCACTGGTGGGTAGTCACTGGTGGGTAGTCACTGATGGGTAGTCACTGATGGGTAGTCGCTGGTGGTAGTCACTGGTGGGTAGTCACTGGTGCTAGTTACTGATGGGTAGTCACTGGTGGGTAGTCATGATGGGTAGTCACTGGTGGGTAGTCACTGATGGGTAGTCACTGGAGTAGTCACTGATGGGTAGTCACTGGTGGGAAGTTACTGATGGGTATTCACTGATGGGTAGTCACTGGGGGTAGTCACTGACGGTAGTCACTGATGGTAGTCACTGATTGGTAGTCACTGATGGGTAGTCACTGTGGGTAGTCACTGATGGGTAGTCACTGATGGGTAGTCACTGGTGGGTAGTCCTGGTGGGTAGTCACTTATGGGTAGTCACTGGTGGGTAGTCACTGATGGGTAGTCACTGGTGAGTAGTCACTGCTGGGTAGTCACTGGTGGGTAGTTACTGATGGGTAGTCACTGATGGGTAGTCACTGGTGGGTAGTCACTGACGGGTAGTCACAGATGGGTAGTCACTGATTGGTAGTCACTGATGGGTAGTCACTGGTGGGTAGTCACTGATGGGTAGTCACTGATGGGTAGTCCCTGGTGGGTAGTCACTGATGGGTAGTCACTGGTGAGTAGTCACTGATGGGTAGTCACTGGTGTAGTTACTGAGGGGTAGTCGCTGGTGGGTAGTCACTGGTGGGTAGTCACTGATGGGTAGTCACTGATGGGTTAGTCACTGGTGGGTATCCATGGTGGGTAGTCATTGGTGAGTAGTCACTGTTGGGTAGTCACTGATGGGTAGTCACTGGTGGGTAGTCACTGGTGGGTAGTCACTGGTGGGTAGTCACTGATGGGTAGTCACTGGATGGGTAGTCACTGATGGGTAGTCGCTGGTGGGTAGTCACTGGTGGGTAGCATGGTGGGTAGTCACTGGTGGGTAGTCACTGGTGGGCAGTCACTGATGGGTAGTCACTGATGGGTAGTCGCTGGTGGGTATCACTGAGGGTAGTCACTGATGGGTAGTCACTGATGGGTAGTCGCTGATGGGTAGTCGCTGGTGGGTAGTCACTGATGGGTAGTCACTGGTGTAGTTACTGATGGGTAGTCACTGATGGGTAGTCACTGGTGGGTAGTCACTGGTGGGTAGTCACTGGTGGGTAGTCACTGGTGGGTAGTCACTGGTGGGTAGTCACTGGTGGGTAGTCACTGGTGGGTAGTCACTGGTGAGTAGTCGCTGATGGGTAGTCACTGGTCAGTAGTCGCTGATGGGTAGTCACTGGTGAGTAGTCACTGGTGGGTAGTCACTGGTGGGTAGTCACTGGTGGGTAGTCACTAGTGGGTAGTCACTGGTGGGTAGTCACTGGTGAGTAGTCACTGGTGGGTAGTCAATGGTCAGTAGTCGCTGATGGGTAGTCACTGGTGAGTAGTCACTGGTGGGTAGTCACTGGTGGGTAGTCACTGGTGGGTAGTCACTGATGGGTAGTCACTGGTGAGTAGTCACTGGTCAGTAGTCGCTGATGGGTAGTCACTGGTCAGTAGTCGC
Source organism: Procambarus virginalis (assembly GCA_020271785.1). NCBI lineage: Eukaryota > Metazoa > Arthropoda > Malacostraca > Decapoda > Cambaridae > Procambarus > Procambarus virginalis. The sequence goes on from WNGS01166861.1 coordinate 155,649, forward strand.
TGATGGGTAGTCACTGGTGAGTAGTCACTGGTGGGTAGTCACTGGTGGGTAGTCACTGGTCAGTAGTCGCTGATGGGTAGTCACTGGTCAGTAGTCGCTGATGGGTAGTCACTGGTGAGTAGTCACTGGTGGGTAGTCACTGGTGGGTAGTCACTGGTGGGTAGTCACTGGTCAGTAGTCGCTGATGGGTAGTCACTGGTGAGTAGTCACTGGTGGGTAGTCACTGGTGGGTAGTCACTGATGGGTAGTCACTGGTGGGTAGTCACAGGTAGGTAGTCACTGGTGGGTAGTCACTGGTGAGTAGTCACTGGTCAGTAGTCGCTGATGGGTAGTCACTGGTGAGTAGTCACTGGTGGGTAGTCACTGGTGGGTAGTCACTGGTCAGTAGTCGCTGATGGGTAGTCACTGGTGGGTAGTCACTGGTCAGTAGTCACTGGTGGGTAGTCACTGGTGAGTAGTCACTGGTGGGTAGTCGCTAATGGGTAGTCACTGGTGAGTAGTCACTGGTGAGTAGTCAGTGGTGGGTAGTCGCTGATGGGTAGTGACTGGTGGGTAGTCACTGGTGGGTAATCACTGGGGGGTAGTCAGTGATGGGTAGTCACTGGTGGGTAGTCACTGGTGGGTAGTCAGTGATGGGTAGTCACTGGTGGGTAGTCGCTGATGGGTAGTCACTGGTCAGTAGTCGCTGATGGGTAGTCACTGGTCAGTAGTCGCTGATGGGTAGTCACTGGTGAGTAGTCACTGGTGGGTAGTCACTGGTGGGTAGTCACTGGTGGGTAGTCACTGGTCAGTAGTCGCTGATGGGTAGTCACTGGTGAGTAGTCACTGGTGGGTAGTCACTGGTGGGTAGTCACTGATGGGTAGTCACTGGTGGGTAGTCACAGGTAGGTAGTCACTGGTGGGTAGTCACTGGTGAGTAGTCACTGGTCAGTAGTCGCTGATGGGTAGTCACTGGTGAGTAGTCCACTGGTGGGTAGTCACTGGTGGGTAGTCACTGGTCAGTAGTCGCTGATGGGTAGTCACTGGTGGGTAGTCACTGGTCAGTAGTCACTGGTGGGTAGTCACAGGTGAGTAGTCACTGGTGGGTAGTCACTGGTCAGTAGTCANGTGACTCGAACCGATACTGCCAGGAGCAACGCAATTGGTATCTACAGAACGCCTTAATCCGCTTGACCATCACGACCGGACAAAAGGAAGTGATAGCCGAAACTATTGAACCACACCCCTCCGGCACTCGGATGGTAATCTTGGGCATAGCATTTCATCAAATCACCTAATTCTTTGGGGAAACACGTGAGGAACACAAATGCAAACAAGCGTGAATGGTCCCCAGGACTATATGCAACTGAAAACCACACGCCAGAAGTGACTCGAACCCATACTGCCAGGAGCAACACAACTGGTATCTACATGACGCCTTAATCCGCTTGACCATCACGACCGGACAAAAGGAAGTGATAGCAGAAGCTATTTGAACCACCTCCCCGCCGGCACTCGGATGTAATCTTGGCATAGCATTTTATTAAATCACCTCATTCTTTGGGGCACACGTGAGAACACAAATGCGAACAAGCCTGAATGGTCCACAGGACTATATGCAACTGAAAACTCACACCCCAGATGTGACTTGAACCCATACTACCAGGAGCAACGCAACTGGTATGTACAGGACGCCTTAATCCGCATGACTATCACGACCGGACAAAAGGAAGTGATAGCCGAAGCTATTTGAACCACTTCCCCACCGGCACTCGGATGGTAATCTTGGCATAACAATTTATCAAATCACCTCATTCTTTGGGGCACACATGAGGAACACAAATGTGAACAAGCCTGAATGGTCCCGAGGACTATATGCAACTGAAAACTCACACCCCAAAAGTGACTCGAACCCATACTGCCAGGAGCAACACAACTGGAATGTACAGGACGCCTTAATCCGCTTGACCATCACGACCTGACAAAAGGAAGTGATAGCCGAAGCTATTTGAACCACCTCCCCGCCGGCACTCGGATGGTAATCTTGGGCATAGCATTTTATCAAATCACCTCATTCATTGAGGTACACGTGAGGAACACAAATGCGAACAAGCCTGAATGGTCCCCAGGATTATATGCAACTGAAAACTCACACCCCAGAAGTGACTCGAACCCATACTGCCAGAGCAACTCAACTGGTATGTACAGGGCGCCTTAATCTGCTTGACCATCACGACCGGACAAAGGAAGTGATAGCCGAAGCTATTTGAACCACCTCCCCGCCGGCACTCGGATGGTAATCTTGGGCATAGCATTTTATCAAATCACCTCATTCTTTGGGGCACACTTGAGGAACACAAATGCGAACAAGCCTGAATGGTCCCCAGGACTATATGCAACTGAAAACTCACACCCCAGAAGTGACTGGAACCGATACTGCCAGGACCAACGCAACTGGTATGTACAGGACGCCTTAATCCGCTTGACCATCACGACCGGACAAAAGGAAGTGATAGCCAAAGCTATTTGAACCACTTCCCCGCCGGCACTCGGATGGTAATCTTGGGCATAACAATTTATCAAATCACCTCATTCTTTGGGGCACACGTGAGGAACACAAATGCCAACAAGCCTGAATGGTCCCCAGGACTATATGCAACTGAAAACTCACACCCCAGAAGTGACTCGAACCCATACTGCCAGGAGCAACGCAATTGGTATGTACAGGACGCTTTAATCCGCTTGACCATCACAACCGGACAAAAGGAAGTGATAGCCGAAGCTATTTGAACCACCTCCCCGCCGGCACTCGGATGGTAATCTTGGGTATAGCATTTTATCAAATCACCTCATTCTTTCTGGCACACTTGAGGAACACAAATGCGAACAAGTCTGAATGGTCCCCAGGACTATATGCAACTGAAAACTCACACCCCAGAAGTAACTCGAACCCATACTGCCAGGAGCAACGCAACTGGTATGTAAAGGACGCCTTAATCTGCTTGACCATCACGACCAGACAAAAGGAAGTGATAGCCGAAGCTATTTGAACCACTTCCCCGCCGGCACTCGGATGGTAATCTTGGGCATAGCATTTTATCAAATCACCTCATTCTTTGAAGCACACGTGCGGAACACAAATGCGAACAAGCCTGAATGGTCCGCAGGACTATATGCAACTGAAAACTCACACACCAGAAGTGATTCGAACCCATACTGCCAGGAGCAACGCAACTGGTATGTACAGGACGCCTTTATCCTCTTGACCATCACGACCGGACAAAAGGAAGTGATAGCCGAAGCTATTTGAACCATCTCCCTGCCGGCACTCGGATGGTAATCTTGGGCATAGCATTTTATCAAATCACCTCATTCTTTGGGGCACACGTGAGGAACACAAATGCGAACAAGCCTGAATGGTCCCCAGGATATATTCATATATATATATATATATATATATATATATATATATATATATATATATATATATATATATATATAATATATATATATATGTGTGTGTGTGTGTGTGTGTGTGTGTATATATATGTATATATATTAGTAAATTTTGGTAGCAGTCTTTCTTGTAAACATATATTGTTAAATATGACCAAAAAAGTGAGATTAATAATTCTAACACGATTTTTCTCAATATTTCTTATGTTTCTTTTTACTGTCGATGGTAATTGAAAAATCAATTCTCCAAAATTCATTTTTATTTCTAGTCTGATGCGACTCTTGAATGCGTTTCGTAATAACTTATTACATTTTCAAAGACTTTAGTTCACCCACACACAACTGTAACTGATTGATTGATTGATAAAGATTAAGCCACCCAAGAGGTGGCACGGGCATGAATAGCCCGTAAGTGGTACAATTTTTTTTTTTCTCCGTAATTCTTTTCATTATTCTGAGATTACATTTAATCATCGAGCTGTTATCGCGGGGGAGGATACTGCTTCACAGTCTTTATGAGGGTGTCCAGCTGCTGGACACCTTTGTTGACCAGGAGAGTGGCTCTGTTGATGGCTTCAGGGTGGCCACAGCAAGATTCAGGAACTCTTAAAGCTCTTCTAAGGTCGTTGGTTGCTTCACATTCCAGAAGATAGTGAAGTAATGGCTTTTCTGTGACAGTTTGGCAGAAGATGCACTCTCTCTGTCGGGGTTCACCAATCTCCCAGTTGCATCTGTAACCTAGACGTAGTCTATATAACCTAACTGCTATTTCCCTGTGGATTCCTTTTGGGATATTTAACCTTTCTAATTTAGTTGCCTGAAGATACCATGTTGCAGAGGGCGAGCCTTCAGCTATTCTCTGGTGTAGGTAGGCTTTGTTGAGGTGTGAGAGTTTTTTGGTGATGATGTTTTTAATGTTCTCTAGGCTGGGTTGAATTGTTTTATCTATCACTGGATGACGAGTTGCCAGTTTAGCAATTTCATCAGCTTTCTCATTTAATGGGATTCCAATATGGGATGGGATCCAGTTCAAGGTTATGAACTGTAACTGAACAGCTTTGGCTCTTTTATACCTGCATTTGGGTGAGGTGATGTAATAACTGTAACTTGAAAACACTAAACAGAGTCTTACTTCTACTAACACTAAACAGTTGTTGTTGTTGTTGTTGTTGTTTAAGATTCAGCTACTGGGAATTAAAAGTTCCAAGTAGCATGGGCTATGGTGAGCCCGTAACTTACCTGGCACAGGAGCGGGGCAAATAGCATGAGCTATGGTGAGCCCGTAGTGGGCTTACCTGGCACAGGAGCAGTGCCGTCTGGCCGAACACTAAACAGGTTAATCGTTCGACTTATACTCGCATTTGGAAGAGGTGATATGGTGCAACAGTTTTGGATGAGGTGAACAAACTTGTGACAAATACAAGACAGAACACGAAACAATGGGTATTAGTTGGATATGAGAGCATAAACATGGAAGTAACTGCAGAGGGCCTATCCCGCCAAACACACACCGAAACTACGACGTTGGTACAACGTTGGAGCAAGTTTTAACACTTCCTAACCAGTTATAACTACCAATATAGCAAGTTGTAACAACGTTCTAATTCGTCATAAACACGTTAAGCCAAGATGTAACAACTTTATTACAAGTTGTAACAAGCGGAAAATAGAGACAGTTTCGGTTTGTGTTTCCAGGGTATTGGCCCATACTTCCTCTTGATGCTTCTATATTGGTTCGGAGTCATGAAGTGGGTAGAATATAGTTGTGCATTAATTGGCTGTTCATTGCTGGTGTTGACTTTTAGATGTGTAGTGCCTCGCAGATGTCGAGCTGCCTGCTATCGCTGTACCTATCGATGATTTCTGTGTTGTTTGTTAAGACTTCTCTGGTGATGGTCTGGTTGTGAGAGGAGATTATGTGTTCCTTTATGGAGCCCTGTTGCTTATGCATTGTTAATCGCCTGGAAAGAGACGTTTTCTTGCCTATATACAGAGTTCTTTCGGGCTTACAGTACCTAAGTGGGCATTTAAAGGCATAGACGACGTTGGTCTCTTTCAAAGCATTCTGCTTTGTGTCTGGAGAGTTTTTCATGAGTAGGTTAGCTGTTTTTTGGTTTTATTTTATACTATAAAATAGTATAAACAACACAGAAGCCTCACAGTTGCTGTGAGGCTTCTGTGCTAGCTAGGGTTCAAGTCTCCTGGTGGGAAAGTGTTCTAAAGTTGTAAAACTTCACTTGCGCGTTTAGGCAAGTTAGTGCAATATATATATATATATATATATATATATATATATATATATATATATATATATATATATATATATATATATATATATATATATATATATACATACATATATATAAACGTAGCATAACAATAATATAACAGGCCAAACTCCCAAGGATTGGCTTGTTGGAGATGTTTAGGAGGGTCACATTAAGTAATCTGTAAAAACCATGTAAAGTCGGATTAAAAGCCAGTGCTTCCGTGACATTACTGCCTGGTTAGTGACTAAGGAAGAGCTACAGTGAGTGGGCGTTCGTGACCAAGGCTCACCAGCTGTATTACCTCTCAATAATTGCAATTATTAGTGCCACTATACTAGCCTGCTAGCTCAATATTTTAATGTTATTCCAACATGGCATTTAGAACTCCAGCTTACATTTTATCATTTTCATTATTGGTGCGAATGGGCATGTATTCTTCTCAGGTGAAGATTAAAGTAAAAATGTCCTTACTGTTGTGAGCAAATAAAAAGAGTATCTCTTACTGTGAGAGGAAGTCATGTGACTTTATTTGCTTCTAATATACCAACCTGGAAAGGAAAGGAACTATTAGGAGGGAGCGCCAAGCTACCATAACTATATAGCACTGGGAAGGGATTAGGATAAGGATTTGGGATGGGACGTGGGATGTGTATGTTTATCTCTCAGAATGTTCGGTAATACGTTTATTGTTGTGTGTATTTTACCTCAATAAACTTATTTCAATTTCATTTCTCCGTGGGGCCACTTATATAAATAAATAGTATAGTGGTCTAAATACTGAATCCTGCAGGACCCAACCCCCAATCTGTTATTTTCCTACAGCTTGACACTTTCTTTCTGGCTGCAACCTTCTGCGTCCTGTTGACACTTAGTGTGTGTGTGTGTCCGTGCATGTTTACCTGCACTAATACAACTAACCAAATGTTTCTTACCGTTGGCAGGCAGCTGCACGCCTCGTACAGGAGGCCGGGGCCGGTGTGTCGAAATTCACAACTGCCCAAGCGTGCTGAGGACCTTCCGTCGTAACCCTCCGGTCTTCTGTGCCGCCAGAGGAAAGTTCCCAGTTGTCTGCTGTCCTGCTGTCGGAGGCAAGTGTTTATGTTTACTCAGCGTGAGTGTGTGTGTGTGGGTGTTGCAGCTCTAGGTTGTGGGTAAACACAACGTTATACACACCAGCTTATATACCCGACAACAACAATCATTCCAGAAATGTGTTAACTCTCATACCAGGAATGGTTGAAGACCACAGGACTAACAATATTGTAAGCCAGATATTATAGGGCGGACCTCATTGAAACTTATAAAATACAAAACAATTTGGAGGATGTTGATCCAGACAAGGTATTCAAAAATTGACTAGATTCACAAAGCAGTTACGCAAGCCCTTACGAACCTGTACATCTTTTCTCTATCTTTGGCGGCTTTGTTATTAAACAGTTAATGAGCTCCGAAGCACACGAAGCTGTTTATAACAATAACAACAGTTGAATGGGAAGTTTTCATGCTTGTAAAATGTTTAATAAATGTAACCAAAGCCGTCAAAGATTGAGGAAAGATTTACACGTTCGTAAGTACTTGCGTAACTGCTTCGTGAATCTGGAACCAGTTGTAACACAAACAAGAGCAAGGGTCCATTCACCTGGACTGTATGGGTCTCGAACCGCGGACCCCCCGCATGTGAGGCCGTAACAATATCAACTAGGCTGGCTTTTCAGGAGCATCGGTTTCAAGTTCAATATGCCACAATGTGTGACAGAAAACAGGACGGGAAGGGATAGAATTATCAAGGGAAAGCGCCAAGCCAATTTTACTATATCGCATTTGGAAGGGATCAGGATAAGGATTGGGGATCGGACGCAGGAGATGCTTTTATCAACCAAAGGGTTATGAACCCATGAAACCACCTACGCACCAAGTGACCAAACCGTAAATGCCAAAGCACTGCTGAATTTTAAGATCCAACTTGAAAAAAGCATCATCACAAGTGATGATGATGAAGGCAAGTGACAGTGATGAGGATGAAGACAAGTGACAGTGATGAAGATAAAGGCAAGTGACAGTGATGAGGATGAAGACAAGTGTGGAAAAATGACTCATGTAAATCATTTAAATTAATACTATTTTCGATAGCTACGAAGGACCACCACTTTTTGAGGAAAAGTGGAAACTGGGTAGAGCAAGTGGTTTGATATTAAATCCATGAACTAGTGTCCTATGGATGTTCATCATTAATACTACATTGAATATTAAAGGGACTGTATTATGAGTCAACTCCTCTCACCCAAAATAGTGGGATTACATGCAAAAAGATTAATATATCCCAAGCATAATTTCAGTGCTGGTTCTTCACTGAATTAAATGAAAATGTAAATGAAATTAAATAGATTATGTAATAATAATTAGAGGCAAAGGTACCTCAATATACTATAGTAATATAGTAGAATATATAATCAATGGGTTAGTAGATTTGATCTCATTAAGAGATATTTAGCTACCAACCTAATAGGAAACTAAGATTTGAGTAGTAATTTGGTGTCTCTACAGGATTTCCTAGGCTTAGCTCATCTTAATCAGCTTTGGATGGGTAGTGACACTTCAGTAATACTCAAAGATGAATATAATAATGAGAATTAACACAATTAATAAGAATAAATCCCACCCTGTTTATGGTCAGCACAAATTAAATAATATATATACACCAGTACTGTTTAACACAGCACTAGTTAGGTAATAATTCTACCTATTAATGCAGCTAATGGTTTAGGCTGAATTTGTACAAATCTCAGTACAATTGCAGTCTGAAATATCCAACCTCTGTTGGGTTGGCATAACAACAATAAATGTGGTGCAATAATGTGTAAAATAGTGCTACGTTTTTTGTATTTTTTTGTGATTTTATATATATATACACGTGTAGAAAATACGTGTATGAGAATTTAATGAACACATGGTTATTAATTGTGTGTGGCAAGTATTCTACCGCCGTAAATAATGTTTAACACCTGACTGTACTTTCTAATGAGGAATATAATGTTATCAGGGTTAATAATGATTAGTTAATTTATGGATCAGTAATTTGATTAGTATATGGACCCTGAAATGTTAATGAATTTACTGACTTGGGTAATCAGTAATCATAGATTTAATTTGGTTTAGGCTATGATAGGACAGTCTGCTGACAGCCGTAAATGAAATATTCTATTGCCTAATAATTGCAACAGATAATAATTGGTGGTAGTAAATATTAATTATGACTAAGAATAGTTTATTCTCAGCTGGATGTTCTTCATAATACTGCATTGAATATTAAAGGGACTGTATTATGAGTCAACTCCTCTCAGCAAAATAGGGGGGTTGCATGCCAGAAGTTTAATTTATCCCAAGCATGATTTCAGTGCTGGTTCTTCAGTGAATTAAATGAAAATATAAATGAATTAAATAGATTATGTAATAATAATTAAAGGCAAAGGTACCTCAATATACTACAGTAATATAGTAGAATATATAATCAATGGGTTAGTAGATTTGATCTCATTAAGAGATCATTAAAGTATCTACATAGTTATTTATCTACAATAACAAATAACAGCTAAGCTGTAAAATTAAGAGATTAAATCGGTTGCCACACTCCACTGACGACGTATTGCGTCGGACAAACTGTTGCACGTGAAGGTAGGGAAGTCTAACACCTCGGCTGACGTGGACCCGGGAGCTGAAAGGCAATTACAGTGTAGAACTCTTCTACATATAGAAATACAGATACATCTAATACGGAATTCTTCCACAAGGAATATGATTTATATATTGACAGTGCAGAATTCTTCTGCACACATAATGAACATGAATTCCTAAAATAATTACGGAATATTGCTAGAGAGTAAACGTACTGGAATTTTGTTGTAATTTCTCATCCTAACGACAGCTATCTAAAATTAAATGTGATCACAGTGTTACAGAAAGGTTATTAATAGTTGCCTGGCAAGTGTCTGTTGATGTAGGAACGATTCCAGGTCCCTTGTCTTCAACTGCCGTGATAAGACGTCAACAATGAGC
>WNGS01166861.1:166406-183608 GCA_020271785.1 Procambarus virginalis
TCAGGTCACCACACTTGACCCCACACACAACTTGGGTCAGGTCACCACACTTGACCCACACACACAACTTGGGTCAGGTCACACACTTGACCCCACACACAACTTGGGTCAGGTCACCACACTTGACCCACACACACAACTTGGGTCAGGTCACCACACTTGACCCACACACAACTGGGTCAGGTCACCACACTTGACCCACACACAACTTGGGTCAGTTCACCACACTTGACCCACACACACAACTTGGGTCAGGTCACCACACTTGACCCACACACAACTTGGGTCAGGTCCCACACTTGACCCACACACAACTTGGGTCAGGTCATCACACTTGACCCACACACACAACTTGGGTCAGGTCACCACACTTGACCCACACACAACTTGGGTCAGGTCACCACACTTGACCCACACACAACTTGGTCAGGTCACCACACTTGACCCCACACACAACTTGGGTCAGGTCACCACACTTGACCCACACCACACAACTTGGGTCAGGTCACCACACTTGACCACCACACACAACTTGGGTCAGGGTCACCACACTTGACCCACACACACAACTTGGGTCAGGTCACCACACTTGACCCCACACACAACTTGGGTCAGGTCACCACACTTGACCCCACACACAACTTGGGTCAGGTCACCACACTTGACCCACACACAACTTGGGTCAGGTCACCACACTTGACCCCACACACAACTTGGGTCAGTTCACCACACTTGACCCACACACACAACTTGGGTCAGGTCACCACACTTGACCCCACACACAACTTGGGTCAGTTCACCACACATGACCCACACACACAACTTGGGTCAGGTCACCACACTTGACCCACACCACAACTTGGGTCAGTTCACCACACTTGACCCACACACAACTTGGGTCAGGTCACCACACACATGCCCCACACACACAACTGGGTCAGTTCACCACACTTGACCCACACACACAACTTGGGTCAGGTCACCACACTTGACCCCACACACAACTTGGGTCAGTTCACCACACATGACCCACACACACAACTTGGGTCAGGTCACCACACTTGACCCACACACACAACTTGGGTCAGTTCACCACACTTGACCCACACACAACTTGGGTCAGGTCACCACACATGACCCACACACACAACTTGGGTCAGTTCACCACACTTGACCCACACACAACTTGGGTCAGGTCACCACACATGACCCACACACACAACTTGGGTCAGTTCACCACACATGACCCACACACACAACTTGGGTCAGGTCACAACCACTGTTACGCCCTCTCTTAGCCCGTAACTCTGATTCACGTTTTTTTGGCTGTAAAAAATTGATATTTATATGTTAGTTTAGCGCCGAATTGTGACCTAGTAGCAACATATTGAGTCAGTAGCGAGCTGACGTCTCAGACAGTTGTCACAACAGAACAACAATACTGTTCCTTTATGGCAACAATTTGAGAGGTTAATAAGAGGGGACGACACCAGTGACTTACCTGGTGGCTTGGGTGAGGCAGTGGAGAGCTGAGAGTACCCACTGCTCGTTGATCAACACTCCTGCACACAACCACGTGTTGATCCCACCCGTCCTCTCCCCCAGCAGCGCCTGCCATCACGGATACATAAAACATACGTAGTAAACGCGTAAGCATGTGTACAAACACACACACATACACACACACACACACACACACACACACACACACACACACACACACACCACACACACACACACACACACACACACACACACACACACACACACACACACACACACACACACACACACACACACACACACACACACACCAGGAACGAATCTGGACTACTAATCATGGGATACTTCAACCACGGGAAGATAGATTGGGAGAACAGAGACCCACATGGAGGACCAGACACATGTCAGTCAGGATATGGTCAGGACCATGACCAAGGTCTTTGGTCACAACCTGACCAAAGAGCCAGAGCTTAACCCTCGCAAGCACAAATAGGTTAGTACATGGAGAGCTAAGCTGCTGGACGTGGCAACAAGAAACTTTCTAAGCCAACACATCAAGGAACCGATAAGAATGAGAGGGGAAGATGAACCAGCCATACTTTATCTGATACTTACCCTAAATGAGTGGAATATAAAGGAAGATCAGTTGGAAGCACCCTTGGGAATGAGTGATCACAGTGTATTGATCTTTGAGTACCTGGAAGAGCTAGGATTTATCTCCCCCCAAAAAAGAACTAGTAAACAAAAGGCTTGCGTACCGAAATGGAAATTATGAGGAGATGAGAAGTTTCCTAAAGGGACACAGACCTTAGAGCTAAGTCTGTACAAGACATGATGGACTATATCACCCAAAAGTGTTAGGAGGCAGCAAACAGGTTTATCCTGGCCCAAAAGGAAAACATCGAGAAGCAAAAGAAGAATCCATGGTTTAATAGGGCATGTATGGAAGCAAAGGAACTGTTCAAAAGGGCGTGGAGGAACTTCCGAACACCAGAAAGCAGAGAGAGATACCAGAGAACCAGGAATGAGTATATTATTGTGAGAAGAAAAGCAGAGAAAAATTATGAAATTTATATAGCAAACAAAGCCAAGACCGAACCAAAGCTACTCCACAGTCACATCAGGAGAAAAAACAACACTAAAAGAACAGGTGATGAAACTTAGAACGGGTGAGGACAGGTATACAGAGAATGACAGAGAGGAGTGTGAAGAACTCAACAAGAGGTTCCAGGAGGTCTTCACAACAAAACGAGGTGAAGTCACTGCGCTAGGAGAGGTGGCAGTAAACCAGGCGGCCTTGGAATGGTTCAAAATTAAAGAGGTGTCAAGAGACACCTGTTGGATCTGGATGTGAGAAAGGCTGTTGGTCCAAACGGAATCTCACCATGGGTATTGAAAGAGTGTGCAGAGGCACTTTGCTTGCCACTCTCCATAGTAGGTCACTGGAGACGGGAGACCTACCAGAAATATGGAAGACGGCTAATATAGTTCCAATATACAAAAAGAATGACAGACAAGAGGCACTGAACTATAGGCCAGTGTCCTTAACCTGTTTACCATGCAAGGTGATGGAGAAGATCGTTAGGAAAACCTAATATCACATCTGGAGAGAAGGGTCTTCGTGACAATTCGCCAACATGAGTTCAGGGAGGGTAAATCTTGCCTTACTGACTTAATTCTACGATTCTATTTCATTCTACGACCAGGTGACAAAGATTAAACACGAAAGAGAAGGCTGGGAGGATTGCATTTTCATGGACTTTCGGAAAGCCTTTGACACAATACCCAATAAGAGGCTGGTATATAACCTGGAGAGACAGGCATGAGTAGCTGGTAAGGTGCTCCAGTGGATAAGGGAGTACCTAAGCAATAGGAAGCAGAGAGTTACAGTGAGACCTTAGATTGGGGTAAAGTCACCAGTGAAGTTCCACAGGGCTCTGTACTCGGACCAATTCTGTTTCTGATATATGTAAATGATCTCCCGGAGGGTATCGACTCATTCCTCTCAATGTTTGCTAACGATGCCAAAATTATGAGAAGGATTAAGACAGAGGAGGACTGCTTAAGGCTTCAAAAAAATTTGGACAAACTGAAGGTATTGTCGAACAAATGGTTGTTAGAGTTTAACCCAAGCAAATGTAATGTAATGAAGATATATGTAGGGAGCAGGAGGCCAGATACAAGGTATCATTTGGGAGATGAAATTCTTCAAGAGTCAGAGAGAGAGAGAAAGACTTCGGGGTTGATATCACGTCAGACCTGTCCCCTGAAGCCCAAATCAAGAGGATAACATCAGCGGCATACGCTAGCTTGGCCAACCTAAGAACGGCCTTCAGAAACTTGTGTAAGGAATTATTCAGAACTTTATAAACTACATATGTCAGACCAATCCTGGAGTATGCGGCTCCAGCATGAAGTCCATATCTAGTCAAGCATAAGACTAAACTGGAAAAGGTTCAAAGATTTGCTACCAGACTAGTACCCGAGCTGAGAGGTATGACCTGTAGGAGAGACAACGGGAATTAAACCTCACGTAACTGGAATACAGAGGAGATAGGGTGGGACATGATCACCACATACAAGATTCTCAAAGAAATTGATAGGGTAGATAAAGATACATGTACATCAGTTGATTGACAGTTGAGAGGCAAGACTAAAGAACCAGAGCTCAACCCCCCACAAGCACAACTAGATGAGTACACACACACACACACACACACACACACACACACACACACACACACACACACACACACACACACACACACACACACACACACAAGTAGATAAAGATAGGCTATTTAACACATGGGGCACACGCACTAGGGGACACAGGTGGAAACTGAGCGCCCAAATGAGCCACAGAGATATTAGAAAGAACTTTTTTAGTGTCAGAGTGGTTGACAAATGGAATGCATTAGGAAGTAATGTGGTGGAGGCTGACTCCATACACAGTTTCAAGTGTAGATATGATAGAGCCCAATAGGCTCAGGAATCTGTACACCTGTTGATTGACGGTTGAGAGGCGGGACCAAAGAGCCAGAGCTCAACCCCTGCAAGAACAACTAGGTGAGCACAACTAGGTGAGTACACACACACACACACACACACACACACACACACACACACACACACACAGCGAGTCACTGTGAAGGGTGGGTCCCACAGGGAACAGTTCTTGGATCTATAGTGTTCCTGATATATGTAAATGATCTCCCAGAGGGAATAGACACGTTCCTCTCATTATTTGATGATGATGATACAACAATTATGAGGAGGATTCAGACAAGGAAGATAGTATAAGGCTACAAGATGACCTAGACAAACTGAATAAATGGTCCAAGAAATGGCTACTAAAATTCAAGCAAATGTATGCTTAGGGGTGCCATCTCGCTATGCCCTATGGCTGGGGGGATCGGTGCCCTGAAGCTATATCAAAACCCTATACCCCCCCGAAGTGGCAAGGGGAGTTAGGGGATAAAAAAAAAAGAAAAATAATGAAGCTAGGCTGTGAAAACAGGAGACCAGACACAGGATACCGAATGGGAAGTGAAGTGATCTATCGAGGGAAAGTGTCAAGCTATTACGACTATATTGCACTTGGAAGAGGTCAGGTTAAGGATTTAGGATGGAAGATGAAGTCCTTCATGAAGCGAACAGAGAGAAACATCTATGATTTGATATCACGCCAAACTTGTCTACTGAAGCCCACATCAAAAGAATAGCGTCAGCGGCATATGTGAGGCTGGCTAACATCAGGACTGCCTTCAGGAACCTGTGTAAGGAATCCTTCAGAACCTTGTATTCCACATGTGAAGGACCAACCGTACCTTGTCAAGAACAAGACGAAGCTGGAAAAGTTTCAGAGGTATGCCACTAGGCTAGTCCCAGAAGTAAGAGGCATGAGATACGAGGAAAGGCTGCATGAAATGCACCTCACGACGCCGGAAGACAAGAAAGCTTGGGAAGACATGATCAATACCTATAAAATCCTCAGAGGAATTGACAGCGTAGATATAGGTAAAATGTTTATTCTTATATTTCATTCTTATGTTTACTGCCTTCAGTGAGAGGGTGTGTTACCTGGAGCTCCGATTGTGCTATCATAGTAATAACGGAAGGTGAAGTGAAGGAACTGATGAATCTATGTGGAGCTCTGAGTACAGAGTTGGATTCCCTATGGGAGGAGCTACGACAGCTGAAACAACGTCAAGGGAAAACAAAGGAGGAGATCAGTATTATAAAGTTTTCTCCTTGGAATGTCGCAAAGGACAGTAGTCTTAAGAACAACTTTGGCAAGGTCCCCTACCGATGTTCTGTAAACATCAAAGTCATTCGCCGTGCTTGAAGAAGAGTGTTGTTGGGAGGCTGCAGTTCGCTCGAACAGCAAGACATCAAAAGAAGCACCGGTCCCTCAAGATGCTCACAAGGTAAAGGAAGTAGCTCAGAAAATTTAGGTTGTAGGAGTTTCCCAGATGAGGTATTTGGATAAAGCCTTTTGTGCCAGAGAGAGGAGGGGGGGGGCAGGTTAAGAGTTTGCTATCCGGGAGCAGGAATTAGTGATATTGTTAACAACATGAATAATATTATGGCTGGAAATGGGACTGTTACGTACCTCTATAAGCTACAGAATTAAATACATTTAATTTGTACTTCTACATTAATTTGTACTTATATATATGCCTTGTTTTATCTGATTATATGTATGTACATCTAAATATTCTTTACTTATATGTAAGATATGTGTTGCATGATTTATATGCTGAATTAAGCCTAACTTTTCCACCCGTGGGAATGAGTAATGGCTCTTTGTTATTTCACGGTTGATTTCGTGGGAAAGTGGTTTTATGTATGAACATCCGTAGGAAACACTGATGGGAATGCTGTAAGTGTTTGAACATTGGGCGGCAACATTCCATGAGAACCTTTTAGTCTTGATGGTGGGGGAGCGTTGCCTAATATTTCCCTTTGTTATTTTATTTTAATTACTGCATGTATTATTAATTACCTTATTTTTGTTATGCATGTATTTCTGACCATTTACTAAGTTACTTTAAGATTACTCTTGTCACATTATTTTGCTCCATGTAAGTTTAATTAAATAATGTTAGTTTGGCAATTTTCCGCGGGGCAGAAGCAATGTTTTTGGCTCCCGCCAGTTAAGTAGTCAGTAACTCGTCTGGGGCAGGAGAGCTAACATCTGTAGAGATAAGTCTGTTATCTTAGTTTTGCCATACATATATTTTATAAGGGGGACAAGACTTTTGATTGTTTTATGTATGATTCTGTCCATCTGTGTTTATGATAATAATACTACTGATTATATTGTTAAATATATATATTATAATTTATATGTATATTTCTTAGTCCTAAGGGATAAATACTTTAATTATTGCTTGTGCCAATCATGTGGTTACACTGGTGACCCGCTCTATATTACAGCAATGTTACCATGTCCCTAGACTGAAAGGTTTGCTGCTGTACTGGGTTACGAGCCGTGACGAACGATCTGGTAACAGGGACCACTCCCATTATTTGTATCAGTGCAGGTGGAAATGATGTTAGACGAGTTAGGAGTGAGGCACTGATACAGAGGTTTAAGACAGCCATAGAATTAGTTAGGAGCAAGGGAGGAATCCCGAGCATATGTGGCATTCTTCCAAGAAAAGGAGTTGGAAATGAATGGTTGTCAAAATGAATGTACTTGATGCCAATTGCCGACTGGTCAAATATTGCAAATCAAATGCAATATCATTCATTGATAACTGGGAACACTTATATGGAATGAATGACGTATGCTCGGCATGGGGTGCATTTATCTAATGCTAGGGTTGTTGCTGTTGCCAGCTGGTTGGAACCTGTGGTTGCAGGGGTTTGTTTGGGTTTAAACTGTTAGTAGATAGTGGTAAGGGAATTAATATGGAGAAAGGCGGCAATAAAAGTAGGTGTGTTGATGGAGGAAAACTTGCAATATGAACAGGGAAAGAGAAGGGCCTCAAAATAGCAATACACTTAAGATATATTACACAAAAAGTAGGAGTCTTAGAAACAAAACAAACTATTTAAATGCTGTTGTCTGCACAGAAATAATACATATTATTGCTCTTACCGAAACATGGATGAATGTAGAAACATAAGAAGAACATAAGAATAAAGGTAACTGTAGAGGACCTATTGGCCCATACAAGGCAGCTCCTATTTATTTTCACCCAATCTCATTCATATATATATGTCTAACCTACGCTTGAAACAATCAATGGATCCTACGTCTATGTTGACCAAACCAAACACTAGAAATTGAAGAGACGACGACGTTTCGGTCCGTCCTGGATCATTATCACAATCGACTTGATAATGGTCCAGGACGGACCGAAACGTTGTCGTCTCTTCAATTTCTAGTGTGTAGTTTGGTCAACATTTTTCAGCCACGTTATTGTGACTTTTCATCGGCATCCAACTTCTATTATAATGCGCGAAAATTTGTTTCACAAATCAACAACCCTGTTACCGAACCAGAATTTGACCCAGGTCTTTCCTAAATATAAACTTATCCAATTTATACCCATTTTTCACGTTTTGTCTTGGTTGATACTTTTAATACCCTATTAATATTCCCTTTGTTATGTTCATTCAGAAAACAGTAAAACAAGAGAGAGAATCAAAACTAAGTCAGACTCAGAAATTATTTGGCTAGAATTCTTTCATCAGGAAAGAAGAGATATTTGACATCCAGTACCTCCTTCCTTTAGGAAAGAGTGATCATGTCCTATTGGAAATTAAATATGCTTTGCGATATAATCTAGAAGAGAATGGGGACATTGAAAAAACTGATAAATGTAAATCCAAGTTATGTATGCCAAGTTATGTGAAATATTCGATGAAGGCACAACAAAATTTATACCAAAACAGAGATGAAGAACTAGAAAACAGGATTGGTGCCACATAAATTGTAAAAGAGCCAGAGAGGAAAACACAAGAAAATGAATACAATATAGGAAGAGTCCTAACCCTCAAACATACCAGCACGACAAATAACCAAGAAAAATACACAGCAGTGAGGAGAGAGGCAGAAAGAAACTTTGAGAAACATATAGCGGACAAATGTGAAACAGATCTGGGCCTTTTCTCTAAATTCATTAAAAACACGCTACATGTAAAGGATAAAATCCAGAGATTGAGAACTTTGAACAGGTTCATTGAGTAGGACAAAGAAATGTGTGAAATGCAAAAGGAACAGTTCCAAAGTGTGTTTGTACAAAAAAAGAATTTCACAGAGCCGGACCCAATGCCAATTCCAGACCACACCCCATACCATTAACAAGCGTAGTAGTCAAAACACTAGGTTAAAAGTAAATGGGTTGAACACCTAGAGAGTAATGACATAATAACATACATCTAGTATGGTTTTCGAGCAAGAAGATCCTGTGTAACAAAACTTCTTAGTTTTTATGATAGAGTCAAAGAGATTCTACAGGTAAGAGGTGGTTGAGTTGACTGTGTCTATCAGTACCTGAAAAAAAATTCTGTTTTGTTCTGGAAACAGGAACATGTTGGAGGGGTGATAGGGAAGCTTCTGACATGGATGAAAAGCTCCTGACAGACAGATGAGGGCGATAATCAGAGACAATGTATCTGACTGGAGGAGTGTTACTAGCAGAGTACCACAGGGTTCAGTTCTTGCACCAGTAATGTTCGTCGTCTACATAAACGATCTACCAGAAGGAATACAGAATTATATGAACATGTTTGTGGGTGATGCTAAGATACTGGGGAAGATAGGAGACGCAGACGACTGTCATGCCCTTCAAACTGATGTAGATAAAATAAGTACTTGGAGCGACATGTGGCAAATGGTATTTAATGTGAATAAATGCCATGTTATGGAATGTGGAATCAAAGGAAATAGACCGCTCACAACTTATAAATTATGTGGAAAGGAATTAAAGAACTCTAATAAAGAACGAGACCTAGGGGTGGTTTTGGATAGTAAACTGTCGTCGGAGGAACACACAAAGAACATTGTGAGAGGGGCGTATGCGTCGCTTTCCAACTTCAGACTTGCTTTCAATTACATGGACGGTGAAATACTAAAGAAACTGTTCATAACTTTTGCGAGACCAAAACGGGAATATGCAACAGTTGTATGGTGCAGCTGGTTCTCAAGAAGCACATCAATAAACTGGGAAAGGTGCAAAGGCATGCTACAAAATGGATTCGGAACTGTAAAACAAGTTACGAGGAAAGGCTAGAGGTGTTAACTATGCCAACGCTTGAAGGTAGAAGAAAAAGAGATTATGTAGGGAGATACGGACTGCAGAACACTGAATGTGCGACTGAAAAAGTAGGGGGACGATGGAAATATTAGTACGAATCAAGAGAGCAGTAGAGTTATGGGCCCCAGCAAAAACTGGAGTGGGGAAGAAAAAGGAATAACCATGGAAGTGACCAGGACGAACACCAAGCATCGGCTCCTGGAGACAGACACAAAGCAGTGAAAACTGCATTATTAAAACTTTGAGTTCATGGAAGTTGGCATAAAATCTACGAATATTCCATTGAAGAATAGACATTGTCAAAAATAGAGACCAGAAACAGAAAACAAGGGAGAAACAAAGGCAAAGAAGAACACTAAGTAAGATCAGAATCAGGATCAGTGAAATCGGGGTTACAGGGCATAGGTAAATGTAGCAAAGACGATGGAGTTAAGGGAGCGGGAAGACGGACCAAAGGCGGACTGACAGAGTTCAGAGCGGGAGGAGGAATTGGAGAGGGAGCGGTCAAGAGAATCAGGGAGAGGCGGAGACACAAACAGGGGAGTGCACCTCATCAAGGCCAGCATCCAGAGCACCTCATCAGGGCAGCATCCAGAGCACCTCATCAAGGCCAGCATCCAGAGCACCTCATCAAGGCCAGCATCCAGAGCACCTCATCAAGGCCAGCATCCAGAGCACCTCATCAAGGCCAGCATCCAGAGCACCTCATCAAGGCCAGCATCCAGAGCACCTCATCAAGGGCAGCATCCAGAGCATCTCATCAAGGCCAGCATCCAAGAGAGAATCGAGGACCAAGAGAACCTCCATTGCTGGGACAGGGGACTCAACCTCCAAAATGGTAGGGGATGCAGGAGTAGAGTCGGAGTCGAAAGGTGAGGAAAAGAGCAATTCTTTCTTTCTTACCTGCCGGGGGAGGAAGAATGAGAGAAGCCAGGCTTACGTTTCTGATGTAAAAAGACAGGTGTACCAGCAGAAATGTACTAGGAGGCAGCCTCTACAGTCTCAACAGGAGGAGAACAGGAACGGTCAACAAGAAAGAGGGAAGATTCTTTGCGTCTCGCTTAAGGAACAGATAAATGATCACGATGTTTCAAATTGAGGATGGCTTTCTCAAATTTGTAGTGCATACATGCACAGGAAAAGGTAGGATGGGCATAATCCCAATTGCTGCAGTAAGCTTGGGAAGAAGAGCACTTCGTCTTAGAATGATCCGAGTCTCCACACAAGGGGCATAGAGACACCGCACTTGAGCATTTGATGGGACCATGCCAAAATCTCCAGCACCTGCTGCAGAGGCGAGGAGAGGGAATGTGCTCCTGAACGGAGCATCTGATACCAGCAAGAATTACGGAAGATTGAAGGGACCTACTATCAAAAGCAATCTTCACTATGAAAAGAGGCTGAAAACGACGACCACGAGGGGGTCGGGGGAACGTATCAATCTGGAGGATAGAATGGCCTAGGCCCTTAACGATGTGTATAATATCCTCGTGGTAGTCTTTCAGTTCCCTGTCATGAGTCGCAACATGGTGCAGGAGAATAACTGTGCCAATGCAGGCATTTAACTGGGCATTTTTGAAGATCCGAACAGAGGTCTTCCCAATGCAGGACAACGAGGGTAAGCATCAGCTGTTTCCTGATAAGGGGCAGCAACGACACATGTACCAGTACGGGTGGGGTTAAAAATGACAAAGGTATCTACCGAATCAACTACGTGTTTATGGATGAATAAATTATCAGGACGTGTAGAATCAAGATGACTGAGATCCAAATACTAAGTCCATTTAGCAGGACCAAACAAAGCTGGAACATATTAAAGCCAGAAGGAATCGTGCGAGTGCGACTGTGGAGGTGATGGCGCTGAGCACCCTAAGTAAAAGAGGAGTAAAAGGCGGAGTTGTTATAATGAGAGATGGAGCCACTCCAGGTGATGAGATGGTCGCCACTGAGGGCTTGGGGCTCAACCCTGCCGCAGAGGTGGGATGGGAGCAGAGAGGTTTAGTTGGGAGAGTCAGAAGCAGCATGGTCTGGGCCCAATGCAGCGGGGGCTACAGAGCCCGGCCTTCTATCACAGTCCGACTTGGGGGCCTGGTGGCCCACCCCACGATTTTGAAAAGTTAAAAGAGAGTCAGATATCAGCATCTAAACGAACAAGTTAAAATTTCATCCACGAATAAGCCCCCATACCCACCATGGATAGGACACCCAACAACACCTCCAGGGGGGTGCATGGTGGATATATGTCCTGCAATCGGTCTTAAGAACCTTAAAAACCTTTAGTCCATCGAGATTGGGTTCAGCAACGAAGGCAAGGATTGACAATAAACGCCTTTCCTCACTCGAAAAGTCGGGTATCACAGTTCTAGGAGCGAGAGAGTGTGCCTCCCCAAACACCTGGGTGTCAAAACAGAAGAACACGTCTGAAAGAACAATCAAGAATAGCAAAAAGTCGGCGGGAAATAACCATCAGAAAGGAGATGTGGGGGGAGGAAAAATGAAACAGAAGGAGAAGCCATCCAGCACAATTAATGAAGACGGTAGCTGGAGCATTAGGCTTCAGAAGGACAGTATTGAAGTAAATAAGTCTGATACCAGTTATTGGAATGCGTCTTGTGTTCTTGTAGGAGAATATGTTAGTTAATTATAGTAATAATAATAATAATAATAATAATAATAATAATAATAATAATAATAATAATAATAATAATAATAATTATACACAGAGTAATTACACTAAAGTGAATGCATCAATAAGAAAATCCGTAGGCGTCGTGATGAGGGTTCGAACCTATGAGGTGGGTGTTCCCAGGCACACGCTCTAGTCAACTATGCCAGAACATAGTCAAAAATGATTGCAACCTGCGGAGCCAGAGTGCATGGAGGAGGGGGGGGGATTGTGTGAAACTCTAGTTCAGGTTCAGTTGAAACTTTAGGAATCATAGAGGGTGCAGTAGTACCCCAGGTTCCAATCCTTTTAACATGTGAATTTTAACATCCTCAGCAAAGGTGTTCTTGCTACTTCTTAAAATGTTAAACCATCGGCTTTTTGTCCTCGTTGAGGCCACTAGAGTGTTAGTGGCTGTCATGTAAATTCCTTTAGTTAATTTTAGTAATATTACTTACAATTAAATAAAATATATATGTGATTATGTTACATTTCATCAACAAAATAAAGTGAGATAAAGTACCATCCAGGGCCAAGAGTTCTTGGTGGCCGTGACCCCGCCCACCACAAAGAATGAGGGGCTGTCACGCTGCAGGGCCGCCGCCGCCGCCGCTTCCTTGGGAGGCTGACGTTGTACCAGTGACCGAGGGTCGTCCAGTGCGGCCTGAGGTACCCCGGGGCGCCGTGGAGGCTCCTGGGCTCTGGTCACTGTGCCACCCTCGGGAGCCTCACTACTCACAGTTCCTGGCCCCAAGATGGAAGCTTGTCCAAACGATCTCAGGGATAAGTTGAAGGTTTGCTGGCTGTTTTGTCCACACTCTGGAATGTTGTGGGGTAATAGTCACACGGTATCCATAGTGTGGGTTGTTGTCTAGCTTTTATAGAATTCTGAAGTTATCACAAATAATGAGAAGGAATGGTTAAGAACTAATTACTTTACTAGACCATTGATGGGATCACTCACGAAAGTTGACTATGGGTGGAGAGATGTCCTCTGTGGTCAGCGGTTGATCGTCTGCAAATTTATAATTTATTACTGATTGTCCAATTTGGCCGGTCAGTCAATATATACTACAATATACTCATAACCTCTTTTCAGAATGGCTTCATTAATCAAGTAGGGCTTAAGCTTAAACCCTTAAGCAGCGATTTATTCCTTAAAAGCGCTGAATGCGGCTGGTGCCTGTCAGCCCTTAAATACCTGTCAGCCCTCAAACACCTGTCAGCCCTCAAACACCTTTCAGCCTAAAACACCTGGTTGACTGGAGATCATCTAAGAATTTAGGCAAAATTTTGCCCTGATTTCCATTTCCTTTTCTGTAAATCCGTTAGTTCAATGTGCAACCAATACTCATCCTGTGAGTGGTAGTTTAATATGGACCTCCTTAATTAACCTATCCCATTCTACACTGGCACCCCATACTAAACAACTAATGGGTGCACACACTACTCATACAAACTACTACTCGTCCTATGCGTGGTAGTTTAAAATGTACACCCATACTCATCCTGCGAGTACATACTCAACCAAAGAGCTGTAATTTAATGTGTACCCTATACTCATCCAGTAAATGGTAGTGTAAAGTACACCACATACTCATCCTGTGAGTATTAGTAAAACATTCACCCCATACTAATCCTGTGAGTGGTAGTATACCATTCACCTCATACTCATCATGTGAGTGGTAGTATAATATTCACTCCATACTCATCATGTGAGTGGTAGTATAATATTCACCCCATACTCATCATGTGAGTGGTAGTATAATATTCACCCCATACTCATCATGTGAGTGGTAGTATAATATTCACCCCATACTCATCATGTGAGTGGTAGTATAATATTCACCCCATACTCATCATGTGAGTGGTAGTATAATATTCACCCCATACTCATCATGTGAGTTGTAGTATAATATTCATCCCATATGCAGATGAAAAGTCACAATAACGTAGCTGAAAAGTGTTGACCACACCACACACTAGAAATTGAAGAGACGACGACGTTCCGTCCTGGTCCATTATCAAGTCGTTTGTGATGAGACGAGGGAGTTGTTGTTGTTGTTTTAGATTCAGCTACACAGAACAATAAGTTCCAGTAGCACAGGCTATGGTGAGCCCGTAAAGAGACGAGGGAGGCAAGGGCATTAATTAAGGCAAGAGAGAGGTGAGGAGATGGAAATCTTAGAGGAAGATAAGAGCAAGGCAAAAGGTTCAGATGGTAAGGTGTAATGTAGAGTGAAATAATAGGAGTAAGAACGGGAACGTAAGAGAAAAACAAGATAAAGAAAAAGAAAAAAAAAGAAAAAAGAAAGAGAACAAAAATAAAGGAAAGGCTTATGTTAGGTCATGTTTGTTAGAAAGTTTAGAACATTTGAGTATGTACTGTGAAAGGAAAGAGTCAACAGCAACAAAGCCAGGACTCAGGTTCATCGACAATTTCCTGGTATTCAGAGGCAAGGAGTTGTTAGGATACCTAGGTATGTTCGGGTATTACAAGAAGTTCTGTGAAATTTTTTCCACTGTAGCCGCTCCTATGACAAGTTTGTTCTCGAAGAGCAAGAGGTGGGAGTGGAACGGGATAGCACAAGAAGCATTTGAAAAGACCAAAAGATTGTTGACTTAGGCTCCTGTACTAGTGTCGCTGGATTTTGGAGCACCATTTACGTTATTCATGGATGCCAGTGATATAGGGGCAGGAGCTGTACTGACGCAGTGGAAAAATGAAATCTATCGCCCCATATCCTTCTTCTCGAAGAAGTTCGTTAAACACCAGAGACCGTACAGAGCAATCAAGAAGAAGACTTTGGCTCTGGTGATGGCATTGAAGCATTTTGAAGTATATGTGAGTGGGGAAGGACACCCAGTGACAGTGTATACAGACCATAATCCCCTAGTATTCTTGAGTAAAATGAAACATACGAACTAGAGGTTAACCAGGTGGTTTTTATTGCTCCAAGAATATGACCTGGTAATAAAGCATATAAGAAGACGAGACAATGTGGTTGCTGATTCATAATCCTGAGCCTAGCCACTGGAATAACTCTCAAAAATAAGGGGAGGGGAGTGTTATGATCCCAGGTAGCTTGAAAAACGAGTCTACCTCCCCCCCCCCTGTGGGAGTTATTCACCAAATCTGACCTGACTACTGAGAAGTCAAAGAAATACAGACATAGGAATATATATTAAATACTTAGCTAATATTGATGAATAGTTTAAAAGCATGGGCAGAAGATAAATCTATATAAATAAAAACGGAAATGTTCGTTTGTTCAAAATCGCTAATCTCCGAAAGTTCTTGACCGATTGCTTTCAAATTTTCACACAAAGTTACATTCGCATCCGGCCAGGTTTTTATATACATTCTATATAGATGTCACGTCTGTGACGATAAAAAAAAACATGTTTTTTTCTGAAAACTGTGTTTTTCAAGTGAAGGAAATCTTCGAAACCTCTTTACCGATTGTTTTGAAATTTTGACACAACGTTGCATTCGAATAGGCGCATCTTTTTATATATCACCCATATACATGCCTGACCTGTGACAGGAAAAAACATGTTTTTTTTTAAAACAGTGCCATCTGTTGGACGTAACAGCAACACACACTGTAATCTCCGAAAGTTCTTCATCGATTACTTTGAAATTTTGACACAACTTTGCATTCGAATAGTCGCATCTTTTTATATACCTACTATATAGATGCCACCCCTCTGACAGGTAAAAACATGCGTTTTTTGAAAAACAGCGCCATCTGTTGCACATAATGGCAACATGCACGCTATAGTAAATATATCACGAATTCCAAGTCAATGTTTCTGATTGCATTGATAAATGTTATTTTCATCGATTTTGATTTATTTTATTTTTTAGTGAATTATTTTGTGTGACATTGTGTTGGAATTAAGCTGTGATGTTTACCATACCGTTCATTTCGTAAATATAAGTATAGATGCCACACCTGTGACAGTTAAAACTATGCTTTCCTTGAAAAAGAGGGCCATCTGCTGCCTGTATGAGCAACATACAAGCTATGCTAGATATGTTACAATTCAATTTTAATGTTTCTAATTGCATTGATAAACTGAATTTTCATAGATTTTGATTTATTTTCATTTTGATTTAATTATTTTATGTGAATTGTGTTGGAATTGAGCTGTGTTTCATTTCGTGAGTATTGTTTATTTTTATATTTTTAATATTTTCACTTCATTTTTTAACTGTTTTTCTTATATTTCAGTGATGGGAACATCAGATCACTTGATGTTCCCAATTTTCTGATGGGAACATCAGACCATTTGGGAAGACATCGGACGAGGGAGTGGGGAATGGTGGGGATGACGAGGGGACAAGGGAGGGGGTAACGGTGGGGAAGGACGAGGGGACGGGGAGTTTGGGATGGTGGGGACGAGGGGATGGGGGAATAGAGAATGGTGGGGAGGCCAAAGGGACAGGGGAGTGGGGCATGGTGGGAAGGAAGAGGGGACCGTGGAGTGGGGAATGATGAGAATGGCCGAGGAGACGGTTGAGGGGTGCTAAATGGTGGGGAGATTGAGGGACACAGGGAAGGGTGCTAGTGGCTCAGCAACGCCACATGAATTGTGAGCTACAGCAACATTGTGGCCGAGTACTGCTCGTATTGTAAATAATGAACTGACATGAGATGTGGAGGTTGTGTGATAAGGTTGTGAGGCTCACGGCATGGTCTTACCGTTTACCGAGCAACAGATTCGTGGGAGGAGGTTGCAATCGTCTTTGTATCC